>JAZBGZ010000797.1:0-28053 GCA_037414795.1 Stenodera caucasica | reverse complement strand
AGTCCTAGTAAATTATTGAATAGGTGAGTTCAATGACCTCAAAAACTAAAAAGCACCCGATGCATTATCATTTATTTCGATCAAATATCTGGACGATTTTCCTAATGTTCATGACAGGAAAAAAAACATCAATACCTCATCAACAATTATCAATAAACAATAATAATAATAATAATAATAATAATAATAATAATAGTCATACTACTTATATACCACTGGTATATTGCTTTCGAACTAATGCTACTAAATTAGTATTAAATATTATTGTGATTATTGGAAATTTTGCAACAATCACGATTAAATTCATGAGTAGTACATTCTGTAGATTTGTTCTAGTATAAAAAAAAATGCGCTGAGCACAAGTCTTGGAACGCTAAATATTATGTATTAGGTAGGAAGGTAGGTATAGCTTATTATTTATTAAGAAACCTAGAAACTTCCTCAAGTTAATAATCGACGTATTTTCTCTCGTCTATTATTTATTACTTACCTAATGATTGATTGTTAATAAACCTATCTAACAATATTCTACGTGTAATTATTGAATAATAAATAACATAATTTTGGTTTCCGGTTGTTGACTGTATGAATATTTTTGAAGGGATAAACCCTAAATGTAGCAATGATGTTATTTTAGCAAATGATTTCATATTAGAAAAAAAAAGGTCAATTGAACAAATCAACTACTTAATTAACTTGGGTCAGCTATATTTGCATCAGGGGCGGCCTTCTGAAGGCCTGAAGGGGCCCGGATGCAAATAATTTCGTGAGGTCCAAAAGAATAATGCTGCTTCTTCTCTCAAACGTAGTTTATTTTGTTTTATTGTTTTCTTTTTTATTTTTCTGTCACTTTATCATATGTGGCCGGTAAATAAAACGACTACTAAAAATATAATATTTGTAATTATTTTGTAAACAAATTTTTATCTCTATCTAGGTTTTTGATATGTTTATTTTGTTTTTTTATAGGAATTTACTCAGCCTGCTGTAATCCAACAAGGCTCATATATTTTAATAGCTGTTGGTGCTTTTATGTTCTTTGTTAGTTTTCTTGGATATTGTGGAGCATTAAGAGAATCTCAATGTCTTTTGAGTACAGTAAGTATTATTGATTTTTTTTCCGGTTAATTATTGAATTTTTCATTGATATTTCAAAAGAGTTCATAAATTTAACTGCACCTATTCAATAAAATTTTAACCAATCATTCAGATCGCTAGACAATAACAGTTTTATATTGTCCAATAATATTGTTCACTAGTGGTTACTAAGCAATTAATAGTTGTATATATTTGTTTCTATAGTAACTCACTACTTTGTTTTGATGTTAGTTGGTCCAAATTTTATTATTGAGCCGGTCCTGGATATGATTTTATTCAATAGGTACTAATATTTTTCATTTTCCAATTTTTAGTACGGTATCTGTCTTTTGATAATACTTGGTTTGGAAATAACAGCTGGCTGTTTGGCGGTTGCATATAAATCAAAGGTGAAATTTTCAAAAATCTATTCAGCAAATCAATAAAATCATTTTCATTTTATTTAGGCCGAGGAACATACAAAACAATTATTGAAATCGTCAATAGAGAAATATTATGCGGATGCTCAAAACAAGGATGCAATTACATTAATGTGGGACCATTTACAAGCAAATTTAAAATGTTGCGGTATTGATAATTATAAAGATTATCAGAACTCAAAATTAATAAGCAATGGTCAAATCATACCGGAATCATGTTGTGTATTAGATGGAGATGTGAAAAAATTCCAACCATTAGTCCCATCATGTATTAATAATCCAAACGATGTCAATTCTTATTACAAAAAGGTAAAATTATCAGATTTGATCTTCATCACTTGAATAATCTCAATTTTGAGTTCTCCCTACACACAATATGGGTTGTGACTTACTAAAAATTGAGAATTTTTTGTAAATATGGTTTTCATTCTTCTGAGCCGGTTCTGTAACCTCACACGATTTAGTTTATTTTTAATTTTCGAATATTCAATAATAGTAGTTATTCATTGCTTTTTTTTAAGGGATGTTATACAGCTGTTCTTAATTGGATAATGTCACATGTTGATATTGTGATAGGAGTAGCTATTGGTTTGGGACTTTTGGAATTAATTGGAATATTTCTGGCATTCTGTTTATCAAAATCAATAAATGGTTACAAGTGATTTCAATAATTTTAAAATGAAATTTTTTAAAAATCTAGTCGCCTATATAAAACAAATGCATTTTATAATTGTTAAAGTTTGTATATGTAAATTTCACTTTCACATTTCTTATTCTTACTATTATTATTATTTTAAAAACTAATTATAATTACAACAAATCAAAACAGTATTATTTGTAAGATTGTGCCTTTTATGACAATAGTTAGGAAACAAAACATGCAATTGAATAGTGATTTTTGTAACGATCATGTTTAATCAGCACCTAAATATTTGTGCAAAATGTTGATGAAATTTTTATATTTAAAAATGGCCAGTATTTGATAAGTTAGTGATGACAAATCAATGATATGGGTGCTAAACATTTGAATTTGAAAACTTTTGAAACTTCAAAAACGTCTGATTTATTCTTTCGTGGCACTTATCTATGTTTGTCATCAATCATCAGTCAATCACTGATTTATTATAAATTAATTATAAAATTATCACACCCGATTTTGTTTAAACAGAATATTTTATTTCAAAAAAAAATATATATTTACAAAATAAAAACATTATCAATATTATTTTATTCATTATTATTATTGAGGACCCATCAAACCCATTGGCATATTAACCGGATATCCGGGTTGGCCGCCTTGTTGTATTTGCATAGCCGGTGATTGAATTTGTTGTACACTGGGCGTTCCACTGCCCGGACCAGGACCAGGACCAGGACCACCAACTGATGGTGCTGTACTTGGTTGTTGTGGTTCAGTTGGTAAAATCAAATTCAATAATAATTCTCTTAGTGCTGGAAATATTGAACATTCCGTTGTTGGAAACTGAGCAAAATGTTTTAATAATTGACTGGCAGCTGTCATTCCTGGTACAGTACCAGCTTCACGTTTCTCAGCCAATTGTGTCACTTTTGTATTAATATCATAAACTAATGGTAGAACTAATGATGGTGGTTCAATATTTGGTGGATATTGGACACCAATTCTAGTGATTTGCAACTGAAAACAATTATTTAAATGATGACTGAGTTGTTTTGTGAAAAATTTCAAACTTACAAAAAATAAAATTTTTGCTTTATAAACCAAAACACCAGACATTCCTGTTGGTACAATTGGGGTAGCTGATGGTGGTATTCTCAACATCCATTGTACTGACCAACGCATACCTTGTTGTTGAGCTAAACCAGGCATCAATTCTAATTTCATTATTTGTATAAAATCTTTCAATACATCAATTGGTACATTCAATAATGAGCAAAATGTAAACATTGATGTTGGTTTATATGGTGGTGTTGCTGCACGTGTATCAAAGAATTTCTCTAAAATTTGTAATTCTTCTTGTGCCCACACATCTTTATGCTCTTGTAATGGATTAATTTTTAAATGTAAACTTTGTAAATGTTGTGAATTCAAACCAATACGACATTGTAATACTTCTGATACTTTAAAATGTATTACACCAGGTTCTGTATTTGGTATTGGTGTTAACTATACATAAAAATAAAATTATAAATCGATAGGTACTTATTATATTATAGAAAACTTACATAAGCTTCATTTTGAATAAATCGTTGTAATTGTCTACGCATATAAACACAACCTAAAAATCGCTCTAGTGGTGCTAATTCTGGTCCTGGTAAACATTGTGGATGCATAGTTGGACAACATAATGTTTCTAATGCTTCATGTGTTAATAATGTTGGTACAGCACCAGCCCATGAACGTTGTGGTAAAACTCTTGATAAATGACTAGCACTACCAATTGGTTTCATCATCATAATATCAGATTGTGGACTATGCATTATTGGATGACTTCCTGGTGACTGTCCAGGTCTAGCTGGTGACGGTCTTGGCATACTTGGTGAACCAGGCCAATTGGATGCTGCCGGTGATGCCATACTTTGTGATGATGGGAATGGACTACCATCAGTATGACCTAAAAAAAAAGGGATGATTACAAGAAATCTAAATAGTTGTTGCCAATTATGAATTGAATTAGTAATACACTTAATCCTTGATTTTTACAAATTATTAAATTATATGTATAAACTGGATCCGGCAAAAGTATAGGAACGGTTTCAACATGTTATTTTGAAAAGTAACAAGTTAGTTTTATATCTCAGAAATAAATAATGGTATAAAATTGAAAAAATTACAAATAATAGAACTTTTAAAGAACCTCACCTGTTTGCATGAAACTACTGACTGGAGAATGTCCTGGTAAAGTTGCTGATGCCGGGCCTGGTGATGAATTCGATAATAATCCACCAGGGCTTGGTAATTGTGGATTTAATGGTGAATTTGCAACTAAATTACTAGGACTTGGATGTGGCATAGGGCTTGGATTAATATTTGATGTTGGTAATGATGTTGGTGATGATAAATTGAATGATGTTGTAGCTGGACTTGATCCATAATTTGAATGACTTGTTGATTGATTAATATTTGTTGTATGTGGACTAGCTGGTGTATGTGGATTTGAACCAGATGGTGGTGTTAATGGTGGATGAAAACGTAAACCAGGTTCACCACGTGTATTACTATTATTACTGTTAGTAGCACCACCAGCAGCTGGTGATTGTGGACCACGATGATGACTTAAAAAACTACCACTCCCGGTAGTAGCATTTTCAACTTCCATTGATATCGGTGATGGTGGATTATCATCTTCAGATTGTGATCGACGTCGGAATACAGCTGTTTCATCAACATATTTCGATAAGAAAGCTTTTAAACCTTGTGTTGGTGAAAAAACATCAACAACATTACTACGATCAAAACGACTATAAGCACCATCTCTTAATGATACTAAACCAGCACCACGTATACGTAATTCTAAACAATACATTCCTTGATATGCTAAACGTATTAATGTACAAGATTGTGGCATTATTGTAAAAGTTTGTACTGGAACTTGAGGTCTCTAAAAAAACAAATAATATTTTATATATAATAAGTGAAAGTAATTAATTAATCACTAACAGTATTATGAACACCCAATTGAGGTAAAGTTGATAATTTACTAATTGATATTAATGGTTCATAAGTTTCATAGAGTAATTGTATAATTTGTGCTAAATTTCTATGTTCATTTAAATGTGCTTCTAATTGTTCTTTAATCAATGAATGAGCATTGATTGCATTATTGGATGCACCAAAGGCTAATTTAAACGCTTTTTCCGCACTATTCCAATTAATGGATACCATTGCTCCTTTTTCTGTACCATAGCATAAGATCAATTTATTATAATTATATGATTTAATACTAAACATATTTGAAAGATTGTATTTATCTAAAAATAGAATAATTTTCAAAATTAACTATTTGATGAATAATCTAGTATTATTCGTAAATCATCTAGAGATTTTATAGTTAAAAGCTAGCGTGCCAAACACACCTTGATTGACATTTGTTCTATTGTTTTGTTAAAGTAGAATAAATTATACCGATCACTTTTAGTTCTATAAAATCACTACTAGATGATGAACACGAATTATATTAAATATAAACTTACCAGTTTTTAAATATTCACTCAAATCATGTACTAATATATATAAATGAACGATTTGTGCCCAATCATTTAATAATAAATCAACAGTTTTCGATATTGTATCAGCAGTTGACATATCATATTGAAAATAAACAGGTCGACGTGATCCTTGTTCTTTTGGATTTAAACTTGATAATGGTGTTGAATAAAATACAAATTCAATCATCCAACTTTTCAATAATCCTTTACTTAAAACACGTATCGATACTGATAATAAACGTTTCAACAAACCATACCATGATGATGATTGGCCAATTTCAATGGATGGTGGTGGTAATTGTATCAATTTTAATACTAAACCTGTTGCATTTGCTTCAACTTGTATACCTTGATGGTAGATATTCTTTTTTGTCAACTAGAATTCAAAATAATTTATTTAATCGAAGAATTTCGAAAACAAGAAAAAAGATTCACCTCATTTGCTAAACTAACAAATGGTAAACGTTCATCACACATTGCAACAACATGAGCTAATTCAGCTATGAAATATGCTGGTTGTTTTGAACGTCTAGCTGCTGGTTCTAATTTTAAACCACTACCATTTTTACGTTTCAAATTACCAATTTCTATATGATCTATATCATTATTATGATTATTATTATTATTATTATTATTATCAATACTAGTATATGGACCATGTGTTGTTACAAATGTATCAAATTCAATTAATGTTTGTACTTTTAAATAAACTTTCGGTATTTCAGTTTCTATTGTTTCATCATCTGGATTATCTTCGATACTTGATGGCTTTACAACAGCCATAAAAAATAAACAATCAATTTCACATGGACTATTATCTTTTTCTTTTAACTCGACAATCTGTAATTTAGAAGAACAGTCACAAAAAATACTGTACAAACTTTATTATTATAAAAAAAAAAGAGAGCATTCTTACCAGAACAACGTTCGGATGTCTATGTAATTGTATGTACATTCGATGTCGTCCAATTTTCGTTAATGGATGGTCAGAATGATGTAATAATGGTAAACGTTCATAAGCTGTTGCTGGTAAATGTTGTAATGTTTTTTCACAACGTCGCTGTGTTATCCAAAATCTTAATTCACTAATTAATAAAATCAATTTATTATGATCACCATTCAATGCATTATTCAATTCTGTAACTAATGGTGGATCATATTGTGGTACATGACATTGTAACATTCCTGTATGTGTATCAACTGTTATTAATAATTGTTCAGCACGTAAACATGGTTGTAAAATTGCTATTGATAATATTGCAGGTGATCCTTGTAAATTACATTCAACGTCTTTTAACATTGACTGAATTTCTAATTTTATATCATTTAAACGATTCCGTGTACGTACATAGATTGTATGAACTAATAAACGTTCCATTGATAAAATTTCTGATCTTATTGCACGATCAGCTATTTCACATTCCTTTAAAAAAATAATAATAATGAAATAAAATAATTATTATTTTCTCACATCCTATATATTATGGTAAAAAATAATAAATTACCTTATTTCCTAATGATGGTATATGTAAGACTGCTAGAGGTCTAGCTGGGTCATGATTATCAACTTGTATCGTCAACCTATAGCCTAATTCCGATCGTAAATCTTTTTGTACTGATTCTTTTCCTTTGTTTGTCAATTCACGCCAATATGATACAGTTAAACAACGTCCAGGTATATATTCATCAACATGAATATGATCATCTAACCGATCTCTCATTAAACGTAATGTTTGTGAGTATAAGACTTCCAATTGTAATGATTGACAAAAAAAATGTAAACAATTATAGACTTCAGTTAATGGTTGTAAATTATCAACTAAACGTGCTTGAATTAGTTGATGAATGTATTGAATTTGAAGCGAATGGACCAGAGCTTTACCATCTACCAAAAATAATCAATCAAGTTTTTTTGTTTTCAAAAGAAGCAGTTATAAAGAGAAAAATTACCACCGGTTTCTTTATCTTCCACTAGAATATCAATTTCCAATAAACGCCAAGGTATATTCGGACCATCCCCCATTACAGTTAAAGATACTTCAAATTCATGTTGAACGTGGAATGTTACCCGACCATTCTCAATCTAGAAATATTCCAATCAATTGAAAATTGAAAATAAAATACCTAATTGTTTTTTGAAGATTTACTTTTAAATTCTTCATCTGAGATAATAAATTCCCTGTAACTAAGCGATGTTGTATTACTTGATTTAAACGTAATAAAGTATTTCTTTTTTCTATATTTGTTATTGGATCTGGTGGTACAATTTTATCACGAATACAAACTGGCAATCGTCCATATGTACCAGTTGTTAAAACTTCAACAGCTGCTGGTATATGGAAATTTGGTAAACGTGCTTGTACTAAAGTTTCACGTGCCATTCTCGATAACATATCAGCAGTCTCAACAAATAATAATGATTGTTTATCTAAGAAGCCCATAATACGCTAAAATTGAAAATAATTATTAATAAAATCAATTGATAGATGATGATTAATTTGAAGACTTTACAGCTGATTTTTCAACTTTTGATGCACTATTTGCCCATTTAACTAACGCCAATAATCTCACAAACAACTGTCGAGTTCTAGTAGCAAAATTGTAAATTTCAATTTTACGTTCCATATCAGTTTTACGTGGTAATCTGAAATTTAATCGAATTAATCGAATTTTTTATTCAGAAACTAGAAAGTAGTTGTGAATTTACAATTCAGCCAAAACGGTCAATTCATGATAGGTCCTTTGAATGATGTAATCTATAAGTTTAGCCAAAGAAATCATACCACCTCGGTTACCTTCTTGAGGTCCACCAAGACTGCCACCTTGTGTTGCCGGATTTGCTACAAGTAGGCCTTCTAAAGGTACTGGGGCCATTTTTCAACTAGAAAAATTCCAAATTCCAAAATACAATCCCTATATAAATTGAAGTACTTACCGAATTTATTTTATATATACAATGTTTGAGATAACTGAACCTATTATTTATGATCAATTAATAATTTTTTGAAGGTTAGAATAATTTTCATGATGGATTTATTGAAAAAATTTGCCAAAACTTTTTGACGCGGTCTTGACGTTTTTCTGACTTGTCCACAGGTATACCACAGGTCTATGCTGGCATCTAGTGGAAAGTTAACACTATTACCAACCTAATATTGTTAAAGATTCCAATAAATAGACAGTTCTAATTGGTATACGAACGCGCTCTTTTCAAATATTCGACGAATCAAAAAGATTTGCAATTAAATGGTAATTTATTTCAATTTTATTTCGCATACATTATTTATAATTAATTAATAATGATAAGTAGAAAAAAAATAATAACAATTTGGATTCTTAAACATTTCTTGTTATAAACATTTATAATAAAAATCGATTAAAATATAAAGCAATATGTCTGTGGGTATTATATTTACAAAAAAAAAGAAACAAAAATGATAAAAATTAATTATACAGTTCTCAACATATAGACGTAGGTATAGATTCTAAGCCATAAATTTCAAAACTACATATAAAATAATTTAAATTGTATGCACATCAGTCTTTTTATGTTTTCCATATCCAATTTTCGTTTACAATTTTGAAGTCTCCAGTGCTAATGTTGATGCTGATCGAATTTGACCATTATTCTTATTATATCCATTTTGTATCAATTGATCATTTTGTTTATCTAAAGTCTCATTAGAAACTTCAATTATTGTTTTTTCATCCAAATTTTTTGTAACTGGCTTACTATTATTATCATTGTTTGTTGTTGAATGGAAAAACTGGCTTCTTAGTATAGCAACTTGAGATTTTCTTGCTGGTTTTTCATCTTGAACTGTATTCATTTCAATTGATATACTATCATTACTTAATGTGTCGCATATACGGTCTGATCTAGATAAATTTGGTTTCGTTGTTGTTGTGCAACGTGCACGAAAACTACAACTACTTCCAATACTGGTTTTTTCAGCTATAAAACTAACATTATCATCGAAACGGACACGCTCTGAATTACAATCTTCGGTGGTAACACAACTACATGAGTCACTACCAATGGACTAGAAAAATAATTGAAAATTAATTAATTAATTAATTATCGAAATTAATTACATATTATAATAATAGATTGATTACTTTATTATAATTAAGCATCGAACCAGCTAGAGCTCTTGTAGATGCTGCACCATCACCATCGCCAATACTAACATTAGCCGATTCTG
Source organism: Stenodera caucasica (assembly GCA_037414795.1). Classification (NCBI taxonomy): domain Eukaryota; kingdom Metazoa; phylum Arthropoda; class Insecta; order Coleoptera; family Meloidae; genus Stenodera; species Stenodera caucasica. Next base: position 18,143 of record JAZBGZ010000797.1, on the reverse strand, counting down.
TTAAACTACTGATACTAAAACGTTGTGTTGATATTAAATCAGCTTGAACTTCTAAACGTTGCCCACCATTATTTGTTATTGAAGATGATGTTGCACCATTAACACTACCAGCTAAGGCCATTGTACTAGCCGATTCACGATCTATATCTCTTAAAACTTGACTACCACTAGCCATTGATAAACTAGCTTCACCAATTGATGGATTTGTAATTTTTCCATTGATAGCGTCAATAGATGAATTATCAGCTGTACGATTTGTAACAATCGCTGAATCTTCAGATGTTGATGATGATGATGACGATGATGTTGATGATGATGATGATGATGATGATCCACCACAACCACCTGAACGACATAATGATACTGGAACGACACCGTAAACGTAGAATAATAAAATTGGCACACCAATCCCTACAGCAAGTCCTGCCAATATTGGAGAGATCATCACCTGGAAAAATTTTCAATTCTTTTATTAATACCTAATACCTAATACAGAATGGAACAAAAGTATCAAATAATGGCTGTAGTTTTTTAATTTGAAAAGTAATGAAAAAAATTTCGATATAAAAGTTGTATGGTTTATTATTATGCATGATGTGACCCTTTAAGTTTGTTCCTATCTTCTTTTTTGTTTTGCTGCAATTGCAATGAACTTTGTTTTTTTAAATGGCACCCATATATTTTTTTGGGATTTTCAATCAAGCATATTTTTCTTAATTCAATAATAATGGGTGCTATTTAAAAAAAAAAAAACAAAGTTGATTGCAATTGCAGCAAAACAAAAAAGAAGATAGGAACAAACTAAAAGGATCACATCATGTATAATAATAATAAACCAAACAACTTTTATAGAGAATATTTTTTACATAACTTTCCAAATTAAAAAGCAATCATTATTTGATATTTTTGTTCCATTTTGTATATATATAAACTGGAGGTAATTGAATAGAAGCACATATTGCTTTGGAGCCGTCGATTTTGATTGATAGATAACAATATTTTTGTTTGCAATAGATTTTTATTTATTAAAATCGAATGATAATGTAAAAGCTATAAAATTTTCGTCAATTCTGGAAATTTCATGAATCGAATGAAGTAGTATGAATTTTTTAAAATTCGTGTGCATTCTATTGATTATTAGGGATAATCACCGACCCTACTAGCAACACCACGCCCTTTTGTCGCGTCGAGACGCTTACCGCACAGACGCTATATCCTGCCAGACTTTCCAGAACCAGAGTTCTATTTGAAACTATAGCAGTCGCATGTGTATACCGTCCTCAATTTAAATTTTCACAAAAACAAATTATGTCTGAAAGTGAAGAAGAGACTAGCAGTACAACAACTGACTGGCCAGTAACTGAAGAATGGCTGCAAGCTGTTTTGAAAGAACATCATAAAGATGATTTAATAACAGAATCATCATTGATTACAATTTTAGATTTTTCAGTAAAACCAGGTTGTGATACTGGTGAAAGTGTATTGAGTGATATATTAGCTGTTGTTGTAAAATATACAATTAAAAATCAACCATCTAAAACGCACAATCTTAGTTTCATTGTAAAATTATTACCACAAGATCCATTCAGTCGATTTTTCGTCACAGAAGCACAATTCGATCTAAGAGAAATCAAATTTTATACTCAAGTAAGACTTGTTTCTTCTTCAATATTAACTATTAAATTAATTATTATTATTATTATTATTTTCTACAAACAGGTAGTACCAGATTTGGAAAATTTCATTAAATCATCAGAAAATTGCAATATTCGTTTACCAATACCAAAATGTTATTATGCCCATTATTCAACTGGTGGTAATAGTAGTGGTGATAATGATGATATAGATGAACCGATAATAATACCACCAGAATCCGTCCTAGTTTTAGAAAATATTAAACCAAATGGTTATATAAATGCCGATTTTTCAAATGGTTTAACATTAAAACAAACAATCGCAGCAATTAAATCAATATCATTAATACACGGTTTATCATTATCATTGAAAATTAAAGAGAATAGATCATTAAGTGAACATTATCAATTTTTATTTCAAACACAAAAAGCATCTGATTCTTATCAACAATTAGTTGAACGTGGTCTACCACAATTATCACAATTTTTGGAAAATCGTCAAGGCTACGAGAATATTTTAGAAGCATTGAATAATTTACGACCACATACAAAAGATATTATCGAAAATTTATTAAAACCTGAAGAACCAATAGCACTAATAACACATACAGACTTTTGGTGTAATAATTTAATGTTCTACGAAAATGATAATGATGAAAATAATGATAATGATGATTGTTGTTATTGTATAATTTTAGATTGGCAAATGGTAACTTATAGTCGTCCAACAAATGATTTAGCGTTATTATTGATTAGTTCATTACCAACTGAATTACGTCGTTTACATATTGATAGATTTATTAATTGTTATTGGAATGGTCTGTATGAAACTTGTAAAAAGTTCAATTTGAATATTGAAATTGATTTAAATTATAATCAAAATCAATTATTCAATGATTATAAAAAATCACAATTGTTAGCATTATTATTATGTATTGGTTCTATTGATTTAGCTTTGGGTAATCCAAAAATGGAACAAAGATTACTAGAATTATTACAAGACCTTTATTCAGATGGTTTGCTCAATGCAGATGTTGTAAATTTTCAACAGAATTGGTGATAAAATTTGAGAGAAAAGTGCTTCTATCATTCATTAGCTTGAAAATACATTCAATTCTCGATTTATATGTTACACAAATCGAACAGATCAATAAATATAAATCAAGGATTAAATGTACTTTAAAATTCACGTGCCAATTTTCTGATGTGTTCTATGCCAATATTTATGAATTTCTAGGAAGTATACCGAAATTTTGGAAGACAAAATAGCACTTTATTCCTTTCCCTCATCTAATTATTTTTAGTGAATTTTTAAGAAATCTGATAAATAATAACAATAAAGATTTATTTGACAAGCTTCAATTTGGTTAATTTAAAGTATGATTACCTATATGTTCCTTATAAGACAATCAGACAAGCATTTGGAAATATATTTAAATAAATCTTTCTGTTCTTTTGATGCTCAAAAGTATGTAGATTCTACGATTGCCCAAAAAACTGTTTTTTATTTGCTGTATAAAAAAAACTCATGACCAGTTATCGTTTTGGAGATCTCCTGTATGTATGAAGTGGAAGAGAACTTATTTGCTACAAGACCAGGATCGATAGATAGTCTTATAATGGCACAAAAAAATCACTACTTAGTAGGGAATTCAATGAAAATCCCAGTCTTTTTATTTCAATATTTATGTAAAAAAAAACGAGGTAGAGAGAAAATAGAAGATGTTTAGAATGTGATCTATATCCATATTTAATTTGATTCAGTATGAATCAAGTACTACCTTAAATATGTATAATGTAAAATCAATAGTCTCTTATTGAGCTGATAAAGAATATAAGTATAGCATGCAATTTTCACAGATAATTTTATTTTGAGAATTATGAAAAATAGTACATTAAAATCCATCACAGTCAAACTTTCATATCTCGAATCTTTCAAATCCAAAAAAAAATCTCGAGCAAGACTTACTTAATGAATCAACAAAATATTGACTTAATGAATAAAATTTGTTTTGATTCACATATTCAATAGTAGACAGAACAGATTCTAACGCGATTAGCGTTCAATACAATTTTTATTCTAAATTTATAGAATTTTATACATATAATTTATATGTATATTTTTCCAATCAAGAAACTATAAAACACTGAATGTATTCCTGACTAAATATAGTTCAAGTGTATTGATATTGGAATTAGAATTTCAAATTTCAACATTAATTTAAAGAAGATTCCAATCAATTTATTGATTAACGTACAATTTACGCATCAATGTAGTTTCTAATGAGATGAATCTTATTCAATAGAATATTCATCAAATCTTAAAAGTTATTCAATTATAAACTATATTAATAATTGAACAATCAATATAAAGTTTTTGCTTTTAAAATTTAAATATTGGTTGTTAGTGTTAATAATTTTGAGGAACGAACAAAATCTAACAATCATTAAAGAACATGTAATCAGTAAATTTATTTACTCACCGAAGCAATTACACCACCAACAATTGCAGCATTTCGTTTATGTTTATTCGCCATTTTATAACGAGTATATAACTTTCTACCGACCCATACAGGAATTCCTAGAAAATTATTAATCACATCAATTACCATCACTATTATTATAATTTTATATATCTAAAATTCACCTATAATCATAGCAGGTACTGTAATACCAGCTACTAAAGCTATTCCAACTGGAGCACCAACTAATGTACCTAATTGCCATAAAATTTTCTTTTTTCTTGACCACGGTTTTTTACCCCAGAATGTACATCCTGATGGACTATAAAATTAGAATATTGAGTTTATTTTATAAAATTAATAATAATAATAATTATAAAAATAAAAATTACCTAAGATAATGAAGATCACTAATTTCTTTCATACACAGCCAACAAAATTCTGCTCCACAAACAGCGCACATCATATGATTACAAGACCCATCATCCATTTTAACAATTAAAACTTGACATCTCGGGCAAGGTTTTATATCATCCCCTAAATAATAAAATTAATGGTTCTAATTAAGTCAATAATATGCCACCTAGAGTTTTTCACAAAACTATTCTAGATACTATCATGGATTAATTTGCGATGGGTTATAATAAAAAGATCCTGTGATTAGTTTCTAGATTCGTTTCATGAAAAAATTCTTATCATTTGGCAGATGATGAAAATACGTACGATGTTGTGAATCTTGACTATAAGTAACTGATGATGATCGTATATTTGGTGACCTTTGTGCACGAGCAGCATCACATGTTTGATTTGGATGCCATTCAGCTTTACAATGATAACAAAAATATGAATCACATCCAGGCCGTTCACATTTCAATTTTGGACAACTTGCACATTCACTAGCTATCACAGCAAATCTCAAAAAACCAAAAAAAAAAAAAAAAATTACTAAGAAACTAATAATTTAAATATAGCAATATTATGAATTTAATAAGGCCCATCTTTCCTAGTTGTTGGACCTTAGATAAAAATATTATTCACCCGCAATCTGGAGCTGGACACCATCTTGTATCCGGTTCAATTGCTAATACTCTTCTTACCATAAAATCTTCATATTTCTCGTACAAGGCATAATCATCAATTATACTACGGATTTCTATATAAAAATGAATTAAAAATATTTCAAAATAATAAGAATCAATCTCAATAAACCGTGGTCCAATTTAAGACAATTTATCGTATAACTCAACATTTTTCATCTCATTTGCTTTGTAAACAATGGAGTGAGGAAACAGAATTGTCTTATAATGGACATCCGATATATCTCTTACCATTTGGATGTATAGGTTCTGAACATTCAGGACAATTTACACAAACTCGAGATTCAGTTATTTCAACACGTAAATATTGTTGTAAGCATGAAATACAAGCACGATGACCACATCCTGATAATTCCCAAAATTTTTCAGCTGTTAATTCAGCAAGACATAATGGACATTCCATTGATAGAATTACTTCACCACTCTAAATCAAAAAATACAAAATCAATAATTAATATAAATTTATTTGTTTTTCAAAATATACAGGATGTCGCTTAAACGATCTTAACCATTTTATCGTATATGGGACAGACTATGTAGGATATTTTACGATGACCGTCAGTTAGCTGAATCTCTAAAAGTATTCGAGCTTTCATTGGAAAAAACGTTTGGCAATTTCATTATTTTAAATAGATCATGGTACATATATTGTATAAATTCAATTTTTATTTAATTTTCAGCTTAACTTTAGTCATCTTTTAAACAGAAAAAGAGACTATATAACATTGTCTGATAATATTATGTTATATTTCCGGAAGAGCCGAGAGTGCGTTGAAATTGAAAAAATTTTCATTGAATTCAGAAACTGTTAGAAGTTAAATGGACAAATTTTTATAACGAAAGTTCAAATACTTTCCGAAATTTGGCTAACTGATGGCCGTTGCAGAATACCATGTATATTTCTCAATTATTTTTACCTTGGTACTAGTTGTAAAAACTGATGTACGACTTGTTGCTTGATGAATTTCAACATGATGGGATGCACCTCTATCAATATCTTTAGACGAACTGCCTTGTCGATTATCGAATGTATCTTTTCCTATTTTTTAGACAATATAAACAAAATCAATGAATAAGTGTTTGTCAGCAAAAAACAAATCATTTTAATTTGTTTGCTATAAAATATAGAAAAAAACATTCTGCCCCTTTTTATACATATTTGTTGTCATTGAGTTTCTTTCTCAATTTTCTGGGAATTTATCTTCTATAAATTTCAAATACTTTGAATTTTCTTTGAACCTCGAATTTTACGTTAAGTCAATATTTTGTTGATATACATATATATCAAGTCTCCTTTGCTCGAAAATTTTGGCTAAATTCAGAATATTTGAATTATTTAATTTTGGCATGTTTGTGTAATTTAACGAAATTCTCATTCTAAATAAACAACAAAAATAAAATTAATCAATTTTCCTATCTTAATCGTATAAATTAAAAAAGTTTACATCGGAGGTTATTATTATTATTATTATTAAACGGATCATATTAAAAAGAATATTATTTCATATTGACCTCTGCTTATAATTGATGAGTCGCTTAATAATAAATGACTAATAAAACGTTGTAATTGAGATTAGTGAGTTAGTGAATTTTTCATGTAAGTGCCTGTAAGGTAAAAAAGATACGTGCCATTATGATTACGATGTGCTGTTGTTTTTGAAGAGCCAGATGAATTTTGACTACGCCTTCTATTCAATATAGGACTAGAATAAATCAAATGTCGTAAGGACCAACGACTTGGAAAACGTTTCTTTCGTTGTCCTGCAGTTACACATGGTGTTGCATCATTTTCTAAAGAACTACGCATTATTCTTAATTTTGACTTGATAGTATTTATATTATTATTAAAATAATTATATTTATTATTATTCCTATTCAATTATTTTACTGTAGAGATGATTGAAAACATGTTCAGAACACGGTGAAAGATTGTCCTTGAGAATTCCTGTAAACAACAAATTGGAATCAATACAATGGAAATCATATTAGGTTATAGTACGAATTAAGGGTCTCGCCCAAAAAATGAATTTTTTGACAAAAATAATAGAATTTTGCCTGTAAAGTAGCATTTTGAAACGTACTCTCACCCATATTTATATAGGTATATATCAATGAATTGAACTTTCACATTTTTTAGCTTGAATCCGGTCCTGCTAAAACTAATAACTATATCAATCCCCCCAACAACAATCTACTATAAAATTAATAACAAATTATTCAACAAAATGAATCTCAATTATTCTTTTGAAATCGTCATTATAATGATAAATAATATAGAATCAAGAGGATTAACACAGATTTTCCAAGATCCATAAATTTTGATTAATCAATGAACTGCGTAATTTTTGTCAATAAATCTATTTAAAATAAATATATATATTTATAAAAATACGAGATGACGTACATACATATGTAGCGGGTGTCCTATAAAAAACTCCCCACGCTATAACTTTGTTAATAATGATCCAATTTCAGTGGTTTAAAAACTCAATAAGATGAGAGATGAGTCGGTAGAAACTACTATATGAATCTCCACCAAGAGAAGTAAAAAAAAAAATACATTGCCATTTGAAAAAAGTCTCAGAGTTTTCTAGATGGGGTCTCAAGATATTTTCAGTGTTTGATCAATATCCGGATTAATGAAATCATTTCGAAAATTATTCAAAAGGAGAGAGAACAGGTACATAAAATGTACGCAATTCAATATTACGATTGAGTGGAATTGTAACAATAGTAATAATTAACAATTCAATAATTTATGATATGAATGGTTATTATCGAAGGTCAATAATGTTATCAAATTAAATTGTAAATATTTCCTTCAATTTATTGTTTTATGGAATTGTAAATTCAAATATGGAAATATAAGGCATAAATACGTACAGTCAAATCTCAATATTACGAACACCTATTAGGTACATGAATTTCTCTATTCTGAAATATTTTTATGGAATGATCAATGTCGTATATTAATTACATGTAAATTATTTTCTAATTAAGGAGATCGATTATATTAAACGATAATAAACTTGGGTAATCTTCCCCAAATAATCGTATACTTATAATAGTTTTGGATGATTCCGGATTATGTATAAGGATGACTAATCGTCCGGTCAATAACAGAAAAAGTTTGGTAATGTTTTCCAAGTTATATACTGCGGAAGTCGCGAAATAACCAACAAAAAAAAAGAGCGTGAAATTTTATTGAGCTTACCTTTTCAAAGTGGAAAATCGAAAAGAAAAATTGTATCACTTTGAATTAGAAATTGAAAGTTTTGAAAGAAGTCGACAATGGGATGACCAAAGAATATATTGCCGCTAAAGTAAAAATTTATTCCTGTAGTTTGTCATCAATTTTAAAGAACCTACTCAGGCACTATGAAGAAAGAACTCTTAAATCAGGAACGTTTAAAGAGTTAGAATGGATCCTCTTTTTCAAGCGATCATTGAATCGTTAGTAAAACTAAAAAAGCAATAGTACTTGCCTTATTTTGTTAGACTTTTTCAAATTGAGAGAACTTTATATTGATAAAATTTCAAATTGAAGAAAAAAGTTATTTCTGCACAATTAAGTATTTGTCATTACTCATTAATAACTAATAAAAAATTGTAATAACCTTGACATCGATATAAATGGAAAACTATTAATTTTCAACTTATATAACTATATTAGAAATTTATCATTAATAATAATTAATTGTTAATAACTTTATTAATAAAAGTATCCCAATTTATAACAAAGTTATAGTCAATTTGTAGAACAAAGAAATTTCTAAGAAAAAGCCACTACAACAATTTTATATTTAGTCATGCGAAATAATAATAACTTTGCAAAAAAACAACAAACTAACCAACTAACGATTGTTAAAACAACTAGAAAAATCATTATAAAAAATCAATCTATGATATATCAAAAAAAATATACTTAGGTACATATACCAAGGTACATCCAAAAGTTTAATTTAAAAAACAAGAACATTTTGATGTGGTTAACGATGGTTAGAAAGAATTTTAATTAAAAATTTAGTTCAAAATAAACTAAATTATACATACAGAATCTGCTCTAATGTCAAAAATACCCTGCTGTAATTTTTGGTTGGGAAGTCCCTTTATAGTTCGATTATGAATTGTTTTTCAGTGAAATTTGTTACCATCAGCATTTTTGGAGATTAAATCGCGGGAAATTTACACCAATTAGGTATGATAAATTTAATAAATGACGTTACAGGTATCTAGATTTGTTCAATAAAAAAGTATGTAATTAAATTGCGACTTTAGAGCCGACTCGAAAACAATTGATAAACCCGATATAATTTTCGTTAAATATTTGAATTAATTCACCTGTTTAATAAAGAAAATTCATTCTCAAAAATTTTATAATTATAAGTTTCGGAATTTTCATCTAGACTAATTTCACCCAACTTTTGTTGGCGAAGCCTATGCAAATTTCCATCAACATTTCCAAATCCAATATTATTCAAAACTCAATAATAATAAACATTTGCTATTAGAAAATTAGAATTTTTAGAAATCTACGTTATTTATTCTACTATTCAACATTCAAATTGCATATTTATGATTCATAGATTCTATCAATTTTGGCAAATTTTCAATTAGCGAAAATTTGTTACAAGGTAACGATTTTATGAAAGAGCAAAAGATTACCAATAAAATTGTTTATCTATAAAATTATTGTTTTTCTGTTAACCTTCAATACAAACATTTGAGTTAAATTTATTGTTATAAGTTATAACATTAAATTTCAATCTTTATAATATACAATAAAAATTAACAAACGTGTGCAATTATCGATAAACATATTGATAATTATATGTATATTTTTTGCTTTATCATTTTTAGTTTTTATCGAAATATGTATAGGTATACAAATAAATTTAAACTGCAATAATGTTGTAATTCAACACACATCCATACAGAATGTTCCACTTAAGAGAGCTGAAATATATCTTTTATTTAAGTTTATAAATTCTTTCAATTTCGAATTATCGAGGTATCTCGATATAACTGAATTAGATTTGTGAATCTATTTTATGCAGTTCGGTAGTCCGGAATTTGTCTTTACTACATTTTACCATAAAAAAAAAATTATATGTATAGTAAGAAATTTTTTAATTTTTGATTAAAAATAAGTTCAATTTTGGAAGATATTCATCTTGAGTAAAACACTCGGTATATGTTACTAAGAATTCATAACATTTATAGCGAACGAGAATTAAATATTCAATCTAAAGAAAGTATCCATGAATAATAAAATAAAAACTTGTTTAGAATTTTTTAGTAAATTGATTAACAGAGAAAGTGAAAAATGTAACATAAAAAAATGTATGACACTCTTATTGAAGTGAAACTTTTATAGTGAGACTAGACCTTGACAGAATTCAAAATGAAACATCATTTACTGCCGTTGCTAAGGAGCACGATACTTTTTCGCTAGCCATCATTTTCAATATTACTATTTTAATTTTCTTGATTTGCATGTTAATAAAAACTGAAGAAGTTTCATTTCAACTGTGCGCTTATGGGTAAGGCACAAATTTCTTTTTTGATTATTATCAGTTATTATTTCTAATAAATCTTGAAAATATCACAAACGCCTCAAAAAGCTTCTACAACTATCTATAATAATAATTATTATTTAGAGAAGAAAAAAAGCAAATCACTAATTATAAGTATTAGATGAAATTTTCTGTGAACAAAATAATTTTTTTTAAAATATTCGATAAATATTATAAAAATTGATTGTGAATAGAAATCAAGGACAATTTGATTTGAATTATTTATAAGACAAATAATTTGGTGGTTAATAATCATAGAAATAGAAAATAAACTTCCGCACTATGTTTTTTTTGAATGTAAATTATAAAACTGACAATCAATTGATTAAAATAAAGATAAAATTGTCAAAATCATAAGTAATTTAAAAACAAGCAAGTCGTACTCTAAACTCTATATTATAATTTATAATAATATTACGATTAGTATTCCCACTTGCGACTAGTCGCGTACGATGCAAAATATCTTCAAATTCTCTATAGACGTCGAAAAAATTGTTACTTTCTAGGTAATTAAAGTTTACTAATTGTAAGCTTGACAAAAGGCAAATATAAATGTTTAGCATGTATACACTATTTTCAAGTCGGAAGTTCCTTTTGTTGAAAATGGGCTATATTTTTATCTAGGTTGTCAAAATGAGTGAATAAGACATAAAAATGTGCCTATTCTGAAATTCTGCACCGTTTAGTTCTGAAAATATGTATTTACCGATAAGAATCTATACAGGTAACTGTCCGGTAATACAATCTCAAATGGAACTAATTAAAAATGATATTAAATTAAAAATATACTTATTCATATAATTGATAATCAGTTTATTTTTTATGTAATTACCTAATTTCAGATTTTCTCTCTATTTATTAATTTCCATTTGAGATCACAATTCTCAATTTCAAAATTTCTATTTTTATTATAGATAAATAAAATTGATTTTGGCGAAATTTCTAGTTTTTTTACTCTCTTATAAAACTTCCAGAAAAATCAAAATTTTCAACATCCTGATTTGATAATAATCCATCATTTGAAAACGGTTAACTATCTGATTAATAATTATTTATCAATCTAAATTTACAACATCCTCAACTGATAATTATAGAAATCTGATAATTGTTTCACCAATTGTAATTAAAAATATAACAATTTTTAATGCATGGAAATGATTATCTGATAAAATATTTAGAAAAACTTGACTAATTTCCTCCAATAAAATTGTAATTGTAAACATATTTAGGACATGTTAATAAAATCAAATTGAATAATAGAAAAAAACCATTCAGATGAATTTTACGGAATATAATCGATGAATAACATTAAAAAATAGAAATATTTGATATGAGATAAACAACTGAAAAATAAAACTACAAAAAAAACTTACCAATGTTTGAATTAGGGTAGTCCTTGGTTGTTATTTGTAATAACTGTGAAACAAGCTGTGATTCTATCACCAAGTAATTTCCGATTATTCACACAATAAATAAGACAGTTTTCGAAATATTATGATAATTAGATTTGAACACTAAATTATTGTAAGTAAAAGCAAAAAATACGTTAACAAATACGACATCAAACACAGATTGACGTCCGTTGGCAAGTTTGAGATTAAATTAGAGCCATCTTTGTGTCAATCATGAAGACAGCAGGCTGACCAACTGAACAACCAAAAAAGACACTAAACACCGTACAACAAGCAACATGTAATGAGACCAAGGTGTGAAAATTGCCGGTACTTTCAATAACAAATTCGTGATTTTTATGAAGCAGTTCCAAAAAATCTCGCTAGATGACAAGGGATTGGAAACTTGAGTTTTCTTACGGGTCATTTTGAATGATAAATTTTCATGATAAAATAACACTAATTATGTACTTATATGTTAGTATTTATTTCTTATTTATTAATTAGCAATGGAATATCAAAAGTACTTTTATTTTTGCATTCACTATTGCTGATATGCAGATGTTCGACACCTAGCGGATGGTAGCTCAACGTCCTTATTGGTTTATTTCATTAACCAGAATTATCGTAAAGATGAGCGCGAAGTGAAGATATCTGATTTTTTTACAACGTGAATTTGATACGATATTTTTTGATTCTTATGCAATATTATTGTAAACTCACACAATATTTTAATGTTTTATGATCTTTGTTGCTCTACTAATTCTATCATAATCGATAATTAAAGCACGCCATCTGTTTTGGTTAATCCGTAGCTAGCTAATGAAAGCTATAAAATAATAAAGATAGGCCAGTATTATGAAACAAAACCAAACTATTAATATCATACTTTATATTTTTTCACATAATTAATAAAAAATAAAGATAATTATAATAATAATAATGATAGAATAAAATAAGAATGTGAAAAAAATTTTATATATATAAAAAAAAACAAACAAAAAGATAGTTCTCTAACTTCACACTTATTTTAGGACAAAATTGGCAAAATCACAATAATTTATTTATTTATTTATTATAATTTTTTTTAAATTTAATTTGTTTAATACAATATTATAATGCAAAAAAAAGCATTGCACTTTGCCACCGATGCGCATCACAGACAACTCATTTTATATAATTTTTTTTTCTTATTAATTATTGTACAAACTGCCCAAGTAGTAATTATTTATAATTAATTGATAAAGCTGAAAGAACCATCTAATAATAATAAATTCAGCAAGCTTACACATACATATAGTACATTATTATTAAAATTAAACTATTTAACAAAAATACAAGACATTCAAGATGTTTATTTTTTTTGCTTGGGGGATTGAAAGAGAATTATTTACACAAACTACTTACGTTTCTCAAAATAGTCTAAAATGAGTATACATTTATATACTTTTCAATTTAATTAATTTAGTTAAATAAAAATGTTAAAGGTACTCTGTTAAAAAGAGAGTACATCTCCCTGAGTTTAACGTTAACAATTCAAATTTTATTAAATATCCTCGAATTTTTTTGAGTATTTTGCTAAAATTTTTCAATTCACCAATATAAAATATTATCGTTCAAAGCTAATCAAATCCATTTATTTATTAATAATTTCAATATTACAAATAAAAAATTGCACACTCTTTCCAGAAAATTAATTGAATAATTATATTAAACTTAATTCAACTAAAAAGTATCCGCGATGTTAGCTACTCATCCGCCATCTATGGCTTCCATTCCTAATGTAAAAGTGGCGCGGGAAATAAACACCAATCATGATTAATCTTATGAGTATCTTTACTATTACGTCGTATTTGGTGATTGGTTAAAATAAAGACGTGGGAAACTTTGTTTTAGTCTCAATTATATAGACTAAAACCATAGATGATGAGCATATAACTTACATCGAGAATTATAAAATTTTCTAGAAAAATAATAATAATAATAATAATTATAATAGTGATAATAATAATGATAATAATAATAATTATTATATAAAAGAAAAACTCTGGTAACCTAAGTAACAACAATATTATTCCACAATTCCATCTGTATTGCTGTTGTTCACAAATAAATAAAACCATTGTAGAATCAAACAAAACTTTGAATTCAAATTTTTCGAAAAAATTAGAGCAACAAAAACATTAGTCAAAAAGACAGCACCAAACACTACATCAAAACGTAATAATATACTTTCATTTACAGGTAATAAAATCACATTGACAAATATAATATCACGAAATTAATCATTATTTTTTTACTGTTTAAATATTAGAAAGAATCACTTTTTTTGGACTGTTTTTTGTTTTATTCTATGGGTCACCTAATTGAAATGTTGACTTTTTCAACATTTAATAGTTCTTTCACTTTATCAGTATATTTGACTAAGGCGATTTTCGAAGCACGTGTATTGATTTTTTCACCAGCATTTAAGAACTGACAACAATGGGCTTGTTCCAAAAAGTCTGACATTTTCAGTTCTTTCAAAACACTTTTATAATTATGATGATGATGATTAGATGAAGATGAGGATGATGATGATGATGGACAGATCTGTTTCAATAGGGCATCACGTGATTTAATTCTTAATATATTTGATAAATCTTGCAATAGTATCCAACGATCATTGTGCGATTCATTACGTAATGTATACAAATTCGGTAAGACATTATCAGATATTTCAAATTCAATTTCGTCAATTTCTGATTGTGGATCTTCATCGGGAACATCACCCAATACATCAAAGCCTGTCTCTTTCAAATCTACAAAATTGAAATAAGTTTCATTAAAATTAATCATAAATCAAAACAATAATGAATGAATAATTAGTTGCTTTTTAAATCAATTTATAGCTCGCAATTCATTCATTTTGTTGCCATGACTACACCATATCCGTCACTAAATGTACAATAATTGTTAGTCAAATCCGAATTAGACCAATCAGTATTTGTAATTTTGAACTTGAACTTTATTTGTTTTTGTTTTGCTATATTTTATTAGCTCAATTCAAATTTAATGAGCAAATTCAAATACATACATACGTAAGTATGTATTCTAGTGATATGTGACAACGTGAAATATCGATTTTTGTTTGAATATTGTAGCTTTATGGGGACAAAATTCTCCTAAAAACAAAAAAAACAAAAATTACCAAAACAAGACGCAGGTCCGTGAAAATTCCAAATTGGTCCTGGTTTGCCTTCAATATCATCAATATGATTTTGCAATAAAAGTGCTGTCATTTCATCCGATGCTAATGCTAATGGTGTCATTCCGGAATAAGTTGCTAATAATGGATCGGCACCATATGATAATAATAAACGTATTATTTCAACATAACCATTCTCGACAGCTTCATGAAGCGGCCTAATCAAATAAAACACGAAAAGATTCAAATTAATTCTCACAGAAACTATTAAAGACTATTTTTATGAATAAAACAAACCTAATTCCACCTCTGGCAGATTCACTAACATTAGCACCGTACATTAATAGCATTGTTGCAATACCAAGATGGCCTCTAGCACTGGCTTCATGTAATGGCGTATAACCAGCATTATCTTTTGGTGATGGTGAACAATCCATTTTTTCTAAACAGTACGCTGTAATATCCTAGAAGAGTTAATGTAATGTTAGCGATATTGGTGCGGATTATTCAAGACCCGGTATAATAAAACAAGTGCCCTAATGAAAAAAAAAAAAAAATACATCGAACGAGTTATTAATTAAACTAAATCCAATATAAATATTTCATTGGGGCATTTGTCGCTCTAAATCAGGCCCTGATCATTCAACATATATACAACATACCGTATAACCTAATCGTGCCGATCGATGTAAATGTGTCTCTCCAATACCTTTATTCAATACCCAACCTTTTATCTCCTTTTGTATATCTTGAATTGTCCCAGGATTTGTTTTATTTGATAATAAACCAACTTTACGTTTTTGTTTTTTCATTAAATTCTCACAATCTTGTAATTGTTGGTGTAATTGTTGCTGTTCTTTCTTTGTTTGTTTCTTTTTTTTACGGATATAATCAAAACCGGAACTGAATTTACGTCGAATATTACGATTTTTGTGATGGTATTTTTTACCTTTGATTATAATACAATTAGATTCATCACCATCAATTGATGGTGTACCTGATTTATAATCATCATCATCTTCATCATTATCATCTAATAGTTCAGTTTTAATTTTCTTTGCAACTAGACTTTTTAATAAATTATTATCTTTACGTCCACGTCCACGATTCAATAATTTATTTTTCAATGCTTCTTTTGTTGTAGCTTTTTTCAAATCGACCAAATTCTCGGTGATTACCTCGGGGATTTCCCTAGAGATTCCCTCGTCTTCGTCATCATTGCCTTCTACTTTAATTTTGATATGATTTACACAAGTAACTGGTGGTGCTGATGCTGGCCGATCTTCACCAAATACCTCTTTAATCGTGGCACGTTGCTGTTCTAAACGTGTCTGTTTTCTTGTACGTAAATGATGATTATTATTGTCATTAGTAAAGACATCTTTGAAAGTATCTATTGTTTGTTTACGAAAATCTTTATTATTATCAATACCAGGCGTTGGTAATAATTCAATGATTTTTTCAGATTTTGGTATAATTTTCGGGCGATTATTATCATCTTTACGTTTATATTTACGTTTTTTCCTACCATAACGTTCAAGTAATTTATCAGATATTGTCGTTTTATTATTATTATTATTATTATTATTACTATTATTGTTGTTGTTGTTTTTGTTTTTGTTATTGTTATTATTATTATTATTAGGTAAACTTTTGATTGATGAATTACCTTCAGAATCATAATTTGTTTTATTGTTGAACAAATTTATACTATAATTTGATTCATTATCATTATCATCATCATTATCATCACTATCTATTGTTTCAGTTTTAATTTTTGATTTTTCATTATTGTCAATTGATGATGGTATTGGTGATTGTGGACATGGATCAAGATCGGGTAATGATGTTGATAAACGGTGATAAAGTGGTGGTCTTGTTACTTGAATTAAACTAGCTGGCATACGTAATGATTTTTTATATTCATAAACTTGCTCTTCCCAACCTGGACTGAAATGAGAACCATCACCAAATAATGGTTTTTTTGCTGGTCTTGGTACCATTAAATTTGGAAGATCCTTCAGTGAAAATGACTCTTTCTTCATTGATCCACTTGCAATTATTATTTTATTTTTACAATTGATTAGAGGAACATCTGAATCATCATCATCATCATCATCATCACCACCTTCATCTTCATTATCAATTTTGGCACTAATATCATCATCATTATTATTTTTTAAATTATCATCTCTAGTTACTGTTTCTAATTTCGCTAAAACATCTGCTTCAATCTTTTTCCTACGCCCCCTCTTCTTACCATTACCACTCTTCAATTGTTCCATAAAATTATCACAAGCTTGTGTGAATAATTCATCATCAACAGGACTTGAAGGTCTCTCTTCTTTTTTTAATGATAAATCATTTTTAATAATGTCATTATTATTATTATTATTATTATTATTATTATTATTATTATTATTATTATTATTATTATTATTATTATTATTATTATTATTTGATTGTTTCGATGATGATGATATTTTACGATCACGTCGTAAATCATCTAAAGTTTGTCGTTCTAATACGGGCATTTCCGTTTCTGAATCGGTATCGGGAAAGTCAAAAACTGACGTTTCAGATGAACTACGCATGCCTGATTTATCACGTGGCGGTACATTTGAAATTATATCATCTTCATTACGACTAAATAAACGACGTCGAGGTGGATATAATAATTGACGTTCTTTTGTTAATTTCGGCGGACTTACACTACTATTATTATTATTAGTAGTGATAGTAGTGGTGGTAGTAGTAGTAGAAGTAGTAGTACTATTAATACTATTATTACTATTA
>JAZBGZ010000796.1:2671-29324 GCA_037414795.1 Stenodera caucasica | reverse complement strand
TTACATTTTTATCGGTTATTATCGATTCAGTTGTACTACGATAACGTGGTTCTTTTGGTGTAAATTTTGTTCGTATCGTTTCAGTTGTTTCTTCTTTCTCATTACTATTAATTGTTGTTGTTGTTGTTGGGATTCTTGAACGATTTCTTGATCGTACATTTTCTGTTGCTGTTATGGCTGTTGGTGTTGTTGAAGTATATTTTTGTTTATAATCTTTAACACTAAATCTTGGCCGGTTTGAATTGTTGTATTTCACTGGTCGTCTTATACGATTACTTTTAGTTGTTGTTGTTATAGGAGTTTCTGTAGTTGTGGTCGTCGTTGTAGTAGTAGTAGTAGTAGTAGTTGTTGTTGTTGGTGGCGATTCTGTTGTTGCTCTTGTTGTTGTCGATTGTATTTCTTCTTCTAGTTTTTCTTCACTAACAGATTGTGGACTAGTTTCATATTTATGCCTCTCACTCTCATAATTTACAACTTCCGTTACTTGCGTAATTTCATCCGATTCAATTGGAGTTTCTGTAATTGTTTCAATTTTATGTGGTCGTATTCTTTTTCTAATCGGCTCTTCTAAATTATTATCCACATTTATTGCAGATATTCGATATTTATTCCTTCTAGTCGATTTGAAAGAACTGTCATCCTCTTCAATTGATGCAATTGTTGTTGTCCTATAACGTAACGGCTTTCTTAAAGGTCTCTCCGTTTCTTCAGATGTCTCTTCTTGAGTTTTTTGCAATTCATAACTTTCAATTTCTAAACTATAAGGTTCTGGTGTTGTTGTTGTGGTTGTTGTAGGTCGTCTTCGTCCCGGCCGCCGTCTACGTAACGGATTTATCGGTCTTGGTGTTGTTACAATTTCTTCAATTACGGCTTTCATTGTTGGTAAATCATTTGAAATATCTTCATTTTTGATTGAAAAATCAAAATTTGGCCTACCCAAAATCGGATAATGTGTCGATACTTCTTTAATATTGAAATACGATTGGTCTGTTGTTGTTGTTGTTGTTGTTGTTGTTGTTTGACGTAGATTTTCCGATAATTTATTGAAAATTGTTGAAATTTCATTTTGGGTTGGTGATGTTGGTACTAACGTTTCTGGACGATATGGTGTTGGTAAGAATGTTGGTAAATTTAATTCAACATCTAAATATGATGATGGATTTCTTAATTTCGTTGGTTGTGTTAATGGTTTTCGAGTTTTTTGTGGAAATTGCGATAAATCTTGCCATGGTTTTGTCAATTCTGTTACTTCGTATGTTTGATGATGATGATGATGAGGCTGATGTTGCGGTAGAGTTGTAGGTTTTTTATAATCATAATCTAAATATTCTCCATTATAATTCGATGGGATATTATTTTGGAACACATTAAATTTCTCTTTTGTAATTTGAACTTGTATTGGTTGTTGTCGATAATAATCTACTGATAACTGTGGCGGTAGAGGTAATTGTAATTGTGGATTTTCTTGTCTATTCAATTTTTCCGATTCAGGTTGTTGTAATTTATTAATCGGTTTCAATAAAGGTGGTGGTGGCACTAAATTTCTTGTATAATCATCGTTCTGATCTTTAAATTGATAATTAACATCATTATTTTGTGGTGATTTTGACGAAATAAATCTATTGGTTGGATTATATTGTTGTTGAAAATCATGATTATGTTGTTGTACCGGGAAACGATTAATGAATTCAATATGAGAATGCGGTTGATTAATTGAGTAATGATTTGTTCCTGGTATTGCCAATCCAATAGTTTCTCTAGATTTTATGTTATTTTGCGTTGGTTGGAAAATCGTTGTATATCCAGTTGAACTATGAGAACCAACAAAAATCTCATCACGATTCGGTCGTAAAGGTTTATTAAATGGTCTTTTAATGTTCAAATTCACTTTAGTTGTCGGTGGATATTTTTTTAATACTGGTAATGGTCGTTGAACAACACCATGAGATGATGGATGATGAATTGTTGCCCAATTTGAAGGGTTATGACGATAACGCATTGGCGGCTTAATTGTCGTTGTTGTTGTTAATGGTGCTAATGTTGTTGGTGCAGGTGTTGTTGTTAATGGTGTTGTTTCAGCTTTTACACTTTCACCATTTTGATTTCTATAATGCAGTATTTGATTATTGAATGTTGGTGGTATTTGATTTGTACCAATTATTGGACGCCAACCATCAGAACTCATAGAAATACTATGTTGGGAAATTTGTGCGACGGAAATTTGTGTCATACAAATGATGACAACTGAAAATTAAATTATCATAAATTAATTGTTTACAATTAGAAGAAATTCTTACTTGTTTGAAGCAGTTTCCATCTTACTGGTGGCATTGCAACAGCTGTCTAAAATAAATTAATTAAAATTCACATTAAAAAATAATGATCATTAAAAAAATCTCTACATTTTAAACATTTTCACTTAGATTTATATTTAGATTATATACTGAAACAATTCTCAGACAAGTACGAGATATCCATTTTGATTTCGAATTTCATTTGTTTCCGCTATTCAACCTCATTGGCCAAAATCGATTATTGGCAATGGACGAAACCAAAACAAATGATTGTTATTATTCAAAAAAGTGCGCCGTATCAGAAATTTATTGTAAAATTCTAGATAATCATTTGGATGATTTTGCATTATTGGATTTCTCTTGTGCTACTTTTATCTGAATCTCTACAATCTGATTATAAAGAAAAATTAGTCTCATTTAAATTGAAAAATCGAAAGATCTCAATGGATATCCCATTAAATTTGTTCATTTCAAGAGGCCAAAATGAGTAGCGAAAAAATAATTGAATTTTATATTTTATGATTTTAGTGAACATTAATTACGACCAATAATGAATAAAAAATAAAATGAAACAATAAATAAGTAGTTAATGATAATTTGTAGTTTCTCATTAGTTATTTGTGGAATAATTGAAACCGGCTTTGGCTCAATTAATTTTCCGTTCTAATTTTCTATAATTTTCACAATTGATGGAATATTTTTCAAGTTACAAATTTTCAAATTATATTTAAGAAAATAAATTAACAATCTATACGGTAAACAAACATCATGCACCGATTGTTAAACAGGAAACAACAAATTGAAAGTTTAAATGTAAACTTGTTAAATTTATTTTGTTTCAAACTGTTAAATTCCATCATCCCATTTGATGGCTCTTTAATTATAATCTATTGTTTTGGTTTTTTTGTTTGAATTAGTGATAAAAATCAAACAAAACCAGCATAATTGTGAGTGAAATAAAATAATTTGAATGAAAAATATTTAACTTTCATTTGTATTTATTAAATATCACAAAAGTCTATAATTATCTCGATATTAATAATATTTATTGATTCACTCTAAAATTTTAATTGCAATCATACATGCAATGCACTTAAAAATGGAACTAGAACAGAAATTAATTTACATAAAATTTCCTAGTTTCTCCCTTATTATTTACTAATTTAATTATTGCCTAAAACGTAATTTCAATTTAGAAAGCATGATGGATTTTAAAATTTTACATATAAATAAACAGCAAGATAACAATCTATTTGAGAATTTTCCGTACATTTATTATGTAATTGAATTGAATGAAAGCGAATTAAACGGGAAAATTCTAGAGTGAGAAGAAAAATTCCATAAATGAATTGAATAAAAACTCATCAAATGTTTTTTAATATCCACAATAGGAATATGTGAGAATCTCTCATAATTTTATGTAAATTTCCTATTACACAATATTGTTCTTATTATTTTTCGAAATTAATATGTTTGCATTAGGTAATCTATTGATAATAATCATAAAAACTTCAAGAAATATCCATTATTATTAATTATAATTATTACATAAAATTGAACATGAAGGAAAAGAAGAAATAAGCTCGAATTTCTTTCACAAGAATTAGTTTATTGCGTTTTTAACGGTAGCACAATTTTATTGAAATTTATCGCGGTACTTTTCAAAAATTCGCATTGCATTTGTTTATCAAATTTCGATTGGTTCAGTATGACGGATATATTCATAGGCGGCGTAATTTTTACATTTCCTCATTCTATTTTTAAAATTTGAAAATAATTTTCCAAATTTTACAAAAAAGGCTAGGATAAATATCAATAAGTTGTCAAAATTGTTGAAAATTCTCAAATTAAAGGTACGCAGAATATTTTTTCGTGGTATCCACGACATCGGAACAAATGAATTCTCAAAAATTACCTAACCTCCCTTTTTTCGTTTTGTGATTTTTCCACTGAGAAGAGAGAAAATTGAAGCGGAAGTTTATCGTTTTAAATTGGAATAAGAACAATTGTGTTATTTCCACGAAAATCTACATAGTTTATTTATTATTAAGCTGCGCTCCCTCATAAAATCCTAATCTTGTAAGTGTTTTGATTTGAATAACAGACTTATCCGGGCAATAATCCTGCATTTATTTTCTTAGAAATTTGTCATAAGAGTTTGATTTGGTGAATAAGAAACGGATATATTCAGATTCTAGTTCTATGGAAATATTACCTAAGAGTATTTGGATGAATTCGAAAATTTTATAAGAAATTTGATGATGTTATTAATAAAAACAAACACACTAATAACACTTCATAATTGAAACGATTTGTATCAAACCCACTAATGCACGTAATTTGAACGTAATCAACAAACTGAATAATGACGTTATTAAACAGCTACTGAAGAAGCAGGTTGTTATTGTTGAAGAAATTCCATCGTGATTTCTTCAAGAAGACGTAGAAGGATTTCGACGATTATCCCCGCTTCAAATAGTGAAACGAAACGAAACAACGACAGCAGGCACGCGTCTTGGTTTAATATTTATTCACATCAAATAAGAAAACAGAGTTTTACTTGTGCGAACGTAAAAATGACAAATTGACTTTGATGTTTTGTTAAATCTAATTGGTTTATACAATTTTATAGAAAGTCAATAACAATTCAATTGATTAATTTATGTGTAAGATACAGTGAGAATTATTAATTTTCTATTCAATTAGTAATTATTTGCTGTTGTCATTCAATTTTAATAATTCTAGACACGAATTAGAGGAATCTGCTTTCTCTTTCTTCATTCAAAACAATATAAATAACAATAACAAACTTTTTACTTTAAATGAAAATTTTAATTATTGATGTGTAGAATTAGAATTAGATTATTGGCCGGGTCCTACTAAGGTAGGTCATCCGTTTGGACACAGCTTTAAACAAGTGGATCGTTGTTCTACATTTACAATAACGAAATTCTACTTTCTTTCTATTTAGTCGTCATCGTCTTCCTCTTCTTTCCAATTCCATACATCATTGAATAATTTTCAACCATATTATTATGTTTTTTTCTAGATGGATACATTTTTATAAAATATATATATTTACAAAGTGTCACACTGGCCGGAAACATGAAGAATTGACCGGAAATTTCAACAACAAGTAAAAACTGACATGCTTTGAAATTGATATTGGGATTAACAACGGGCTTTAAAATTGTATTGGTCTCAACGACATTAATTTATGTATATCTGCTTCGAAATGCCTATTTTTATGTGGTAAAATTCTCTATTTGGGCTATTTCACACAATTTCTTTTTTTAATAACTCTTTGAATCAAAAGTGAAGAGCGTCATCTTCTTTTTTCAGCTCAGAGACCGGCCACGTAGAGCATGAAAAGATTGTTCGTTATTGAATTTAACAACTTGAATTGAACATAATGTAATAATGTTGTGAATTTGACACTTCAAGTAGTTTTCTTCGAAAAACAAAAAAAGGAAATGAAAATTAACTGAAAGGGAAGTTTGAATTTCATTAAATGAACGTGAAGTCTATTTCAGGTAATTGATAAATCTGTGTTCATTGTTTTTCTTTCTTTCTTATAAAAGATTTCAAGGAGCATCAATCGACTAACACAAAATAGAACATGTCAATTTGAGAGTTAATCAGATTTATCGAGATTCCTCTCGGATCGTTTGATTGGTGTTTGTTTCATTCAATTTGAATATAAACTTGAGAAAGTTTAATTTGTTTTGAAATAGTTTCATCTCATTCAATTCTTGATTATCTAATGGGAACTAACAATAAGTGACAGAATTATTCCATGCTTAGAAATTATAGTTTCGATGTTCATAGTTAGTTTGCTACAACAAAATTTGCCATTCGAAATGAAGATCAAGATCGAGATCGTTATTTCCATCGAATCAAAATCGATTAATTGATTTTGTCAGGTGAAAAATGAATTGTTTCTATTCCTAAGTTTTATTTATTTAATCAAGGAATGGTACATTTATCACAATGATAATATTTAATTATTTTTTCAGTTTTTCATCCTTTATGACTTTTTCTCAAATCTAACATTTAATTATTTCTAAACATTTACCCATTATTTTTATTTTCTTTATTAATATAATTTTTTTTAATTTATTCACCAACAAATACATTAATTCTATGGACGATTGTCATAATGATAATCTATAATTATAATCAAAATTTCATAGGTTGTATAGCAATTTTTCTAAAAATCAAAACATAACTACATCATCATCTATACATTATAGGAATAATAATAATAATAATATTAATAAATTGTATGGTTTTTCTCTATAAAAACTCTATATAATTTCATCATTAAACTTACAAATCAACCATCAACAAAAATTGATATATAAATTAGAAGTCAAAATTAGTTGTAAAATATTAAAACCGTGAAATAATTCTGTTGGCGATAAAAGGTGAAAACTGAATGTTTTTAGAGAAGAACAAATTGGTCCCAATTTTCCAAAAATGAAGGAAACTCTTGGTAAAAACAATAAAAGAAAAAACAATAATTTCTATCTTAGTTTTTTTTCTCTCAAATTCTAACTATTAGGGTTGGAGTTTGGCTTACATTTGTTTGTCTAAACAATCAGTTTTTTTTTCCGATTTTTTTTTACAAAAAGATTATCACCTATATTAATAGCTACTTACATATTACATTTAGATATATAAATCTTAATTATTAGCACTCAGTCTTTGGGTGCGTTACATTAAAGTCATGAGTACACTTCAATTTTTTTGTTTTTATCATTATTGAATTACATTGAAATAATTATCTTTAATCAATGTAGCCTATATAGATAAAGGATATTTCCAAAGTCTACTATGACTCGTTTAGGTTTTATTTTAGTGTTATTATTATTATTGTTGTTAGTTACTACAAAATTTTGGCTTATATGATTTTGGCAGTAGAAATCTGGGCGATTTTGTTCAAATATTGATGGAATTGGTATTTGGCTATTATTATTAATATTATCATAATTTTTGTTTAATTATTTATTACAAAAATACTAATTATTTTTTTTTTAAATAATTTTGAGCTGAAGTGGGTCGTTTTTTTAAGATTATTATTGTAATTGAATTTCTTAAATCCACCTCCGCACATTTTCACATATATTAACAGAGTTAAATTGGATGAACATGATCCATATAAGTTGTCTTGTCGCTTCCCAATCTATAACCATCTGGTACCTGTATTTGACGCTAAATTTTACAATTCAAAGATTTGAAACGAACAGATGTTTCTAACAGTAGTTTAGAGTAGTCGTTTACAGCATATTTTCCTCTTTATATTCGTCGATTTGTTTATTTTTAGAATTTTTCCACATTATAATAACCAATGATTATTGCTTATTTTGTATTTGGATAGACAACAAATTAACACATTTAGAAGCCATTTATTATCATTAGATTAGAATTTTCTCTTTTTTTCTCTCTTTCTCTCTATTTAGAGCGATGAATTAAAATGTAAAATCACCGAATGCACTCCAATCAACTTCATCAAAACCATTAACAGCTGAATCGCCTAATGTATGACAATATAAAGATGAATTCAATGCTGTTTCAGCTGTATAAGCCGAATGAGCTGCACCCCATCCACAATAAGCGGCCATGGCGTTTTGGCCCCAACCCCAACCATGGCCCCAATCGATCACAACACCAGATAAGACTGTATGGTCGGCATCGTAGTTTTTCGACATATTTGTGGATTTTGTTGAAACTTTTGATGCCCGACATGAATTACTAGCTGTAAAAATTTTAAGTATAATTTTGCCTTTTTTTAATTTTCAATTATTTTCAGAATTGTAAGGTGAAATAGTTTAACAAAGATAAAGCTGTTCAAAGAGGCAAATTATGTTGGGGTTGTGAAGATCTCGTTCAGGGATTAGTGACTCTCAATTTGGAGGATTTTGGATATTAAGCCCAACTCGATTAAATTCCAGTCTACAATATTGATTTATTGATTTTATTTCAAGTAAACATTATGGAATTTTAAGTACGATATAATTGAAGACGACATAAAAGAGAAGCAAGCATATAGAAATGGTGTTGACCAAAAAGCTCTCATAAATTCAAATAAGTCATTCTGAAGATGACAGATTGAACTTAATTACGAAATACCATCTGTGAATTCTATATATTGAAATGGATGAATATTTCAGTTTGAAATATTACTGACAATATTATTACGATTCACTATTTGAAATTGAAATTGCGTCAGTATTGACGGATGCTGCGGTAAAACGACTAAAAAGAAAAAAGATTAAATAAAATTCGAAGAAGTCTCTTGAATATTTCCAATATTTGTGTTTATCTAATAGAAAAAAGATAAAGACTTCAATGTTTACCCTCATAAATAATTCATACTTTATTCTAAACTATAGGTGATAATAATGAGCTTAAACTAGATTGACGATCTATATTTGGGGGTGAAATTTTGATTGACACGATCCACATTCAGAGAGGTTGATGGTTCAAAATGGAATAGTCGAATTGTTCGAAGTACCTAATCAAGAATCATTTTATCAACGAAACTATACCTTTTCCATTAGGAAAATGCATTTTAAAGCGATAGAAGTGGGTCAGACATATTGGCGAGTGTCCTCTCTCTATTGCATGTGTGAGTTGTTCGTGCATCGATTTTCTAGGACTGATTTTGTGCCATATAAAAGAGCAACGAACGTTTATCATGATTATTAGTTCATGGTATAATAGTTTTTTTTTTTTGTTATTTTCATATTCCGAAGAAAATTGCCTTCTTTATCAATCCTATTTCTATTATAATACATCCAATATAATAGAATAGTTGTTATTTTCTTTAGGATCAAGTAATTTTCTCCTTTGGTTACTTACAGTGCTTGTATTGTTGTTGTTGTTGTTGTTGTTCCTGCTGTTGATGGCAGACAGCCCTTTCGGGCGTCAACGAGAGACGTTTACTGTCGAGCGGTAGATGGGGTGGAGGCGGTAACTGAAACAATCGCAATCGATATATACAAAGTTTACTACAATTTATTCAACAACAATATTGTTAGATACAAGACACTGAAAAGAGACCAGCCAATTAAGTTCAAAATCAAAGAGAATAGAGGACAGAATACAGGTAACTATTATTATTTTTATTCGTAGATAATAATAATTATTATTATAAATTGAGTTTTTTTATTTTGGTGATTTATTTGAAAAAATATTAAATAACAACAACAGGATTTTGATTGATTTAACAAATAACGATCCACTCACTGTATTAATTATTAAGGTAATAAATATTGAGGATGGTGTTGAATTTAATGAGGAGAATATTGGATTTTTCTCTTCAAAAACTTCTTTTGTCTTCAAATTACATTCTATCCAATTTCGTATACAGGCATAAATCATATTTTATATTATCATTCAATAAATGGAATTAGGTGTTCTTCTATTTTCGAAAAAATCCAAAAGTCTAATTTTAAATCTTCTCATTAATTGAAGAAAATTTAATGTTACTAGCATTTGTATTACTAGATCATCCTTAATCTATTTAATCGGTTCAAGTAGGATTAATTCATGTCACATGCAAAGATCAACTTATCACATCAACCAAATAACAATACTCATACATTAATCAGAATAATAATAATATTAATAATACGAATATCAATAATTTGGGAATGTGATTTTCCGGGAACTCTAACATTTTAACCTAAATTTTCCTAGGTCAATATCCTGTTTCTGTTTGAATTATACGACCCAATTTCGATAGATAGCATAGAAACAAAAAATCGAGGGGAATTGACAGTAAAAAAAAAAACGTTTTAACGATAACGATTGATAACAACTTGGGAGTGAGTTTTTATCATCATGTCGATTGTCAAAATACGGAAGTATATTATTTTAATTCGATTTCTTTTTTGGTTCGAACTTGGAACACAAACAAGTTTTATGTTAGAAATGGCCTGGTTTTCACTTATCATTATGTTTTTTGTTTTTGTTTTTTTTTTTTTTGGTGTTGCTCGTTTAAATGGCAAAATTTTCAGATAAAAATACTTACTGTATTGCTGATGGCAGTCATCCAGTCGCTATTGATAAAAACAAAATAAAAAATAAAATTTTATTATTATGGTCATTTATAATAAATAATATTGAATTGTGTAGAGAGCAATTTATGGATTAATGGGATTTGTTTCTGAACTTGTCATGATTGAAATTGTTTCAGTTTTAGAATAGTGGGTTGGAATAGAGGAAGAACCGAAAAAAAAAACACAACCAACAAGCAAAACGACCTATGATGAGACTCTGTAATTAAATACAAAATTGAATCGACTAGAAACTGAACAAAACTCATATAATTTTTTTTTTGTGAAAGCTCAATTTTCTTCATCAATGTTCCAATCAATCAATATTCCATTACGATAATCGATAACTGTGATTAATTTTTCCAATTTCCAATTTCTATAAACTATTTATATTTTTGAGGATGAAAAATTTTTCCAAGGATCAAGTGTTGGAAATTGTGCAAGATTAAGTAGTAATTATCTTGAAAATACGAGGGATCTTGCAAGGATTTTAAATTTATTCCATCTTCCTGGAAGTGGAGATTTCCAGAATAACAATAATGGACAGGCTTTTAGGATCTTGGATCACAAAAGAAGAACAAACAGAGGAATGCCTGTGATGAATTTCATAAGGAAATTTAATCAAATTGTACGTTTATCCATCGGTTTGTAAAAAAGTTGAGATTGAAAAAAATGGATGCTTCTGGCTAGATATTGTTATTATAGTGAAACATATTCGACTCGACTTATTCGATGTGATGGGTTCTAGATTGGGTCTTACTTGACTTCGGCCGGTGATTGCGCCATAAGCCAATGGACATCGTGCGGTATCCGTGATCCAATGGCTAGAAGTTGTCCAATATGGCAATTATGTGGAAATGGTGGTCGTTTTGGTACTTGTCGGGTCCATTCGCCAACAGCCAATAGTTCCGGTGCATCCCCGATTCGGATACGTCCACGTGGCTTATGTAAACCTTTATCGGCATACCACTCTAATGTTGAATCTTCGTAAAGTACGAACCATTCTTCACGCCAACTTTTACAGAAGAAACCCCCTTAAGAAATAAATCAATCAGTTTGACATAAATATATAAAAAAAAATGGTGATATTTATCATCATTGTTCAAATTCCGAGACAGGAAGTATTTGGTCTTCCCACATTAATACAAACGAATGGTTGAGAAAGTAAAATAGAAGAAGCTTTTTAAAATCGAGCGAAACACGTCATTATGTTAGTTTTCAAAGTGTATATTGTTAAAGCTTCGTTAGAGAGTTTACTGAGGGAGAAAGACGGGATATTATTTCCGTTCTGTTTCGTACAATAAAAAGGTATATGGGATTGAGAAGAAAAAATTTCCTGCAAAATCCACCACATCAGTTCGATATTTTCAGAATATTATAATTCAATGGAGAAAAACACAACTTCCGTTGAGAGCTTTTTTGCAATTCACCCAAACTGCTACATGAAGATTTTCAACAGTTGATAATACAATATTTTTTATCAGTTTTAAACAGTCTACATTTTGGTAATTTATATTGTTTGTACTTCTCTTTACGTTTCCCTTTCGTCGTGAATTTTTAACTTTTGAATAATATATTTCAGAAGTTTTCTTCAATTTTATCGAGATGTTTTCTTGTCGTCCAACTTTTAAATAATAAATTGTAAACTTTCTTAATTTTATAACTCTAGATATGTACAAAATTTGATGATTCATATATAAGTTTATAACTATTTTCGCTATAAAATATTTTGAGGGAATTTCCGGTAAACTTCAACCTTAATCAATTCAAATGACAGTCACTCAAAACTGTCGGAAACTATCCTAAATTCGGATTATATGTCTCAAGGTTAATCTACCGAAATTATTTCCTATGATAGAAAATCTAAATAAATCGATAAACTGAAAGATTTTTTCAGTTGGAGAGTAGCCAAAAAAATCGTCAAGAAACAAGTAGAGAATTAGTTCCCACTTTCTTGAAAGTTTTTATTGACTTCCCTACACGTTGGTAGTTTTTTATACGAAAACCCAATTTGAAAAGATCCAGTTAATTAAATTGGCTTGTTGTCGCGAAGAAACCTCCTCAATTTTGGTTATTGTTCTTTTTGAATTTATCAGACAATATTTGCTTCGAGTCTAATTGATAATTCTATTGAATTAAATACCGATTGTAATCGTGCTTTTGATATTTTCAAATTGAATCAACTGTTCGGATGGCTCGACAAGGCAACATCTAACAATTTCTTAATAGACTCTTCTAAATCAATTAAAACTTGACTCAATTAATATTTCCTTCTTATCCTTTTTTGTTTGATGGAATTATAATACGTTGAAAGAGCATAAAATTCACTAAATGGTTGTTAAAGGGGCCGATACATCAATCGCTATTATTTGAAAACATCAAAGCTGAATTAGATCGGAGATTAATCGTCATCAATATTTGAAGAGCTGTTGAAGAAGATTGATTGAAACGGTTTTTCTTTCACTATAATAAAGAATGGAGAAAACGCGAACAAAATGACAATACTTTTGATACAAGTATTTCACGATTGATTCATTTCAAATTAAAATAGGATTCGTTAATAAGTAGTTGGAAAATAAAATTTCACGATAACACAATAAGGAAGTTTTCTTATCTAATTTCTAGTCGATTAAGTTTTATGACTTATTTCACGTATTAATCTTTTGTTTGATCGGAGTTTCTGTTTTTCCACAGAATTTAACAGATTTATTTTCCAATTAAAAGTCTTGGTGTGAGAAATGGTGGATGCGCCGGGCAAAAGCGCTAATAATTATTGGAATTTTCTGTCGATTTGAATCAAGAAAATTTCCACTATTCTGTCGTGTTATTTTTGCCGTTATTATATCATTAAAGTCATTCTCAATAGCTCTTGAATATAATGTAACAAAGAAAATGTTGCAATAAATGGAGAATATGATGGAATGGAGAAAGAAAATTTGAAAATTTTCCACTCATCGATCTTAATCGAATTTCCAACGAATTATTACATGATTTTCCGCTTAATCAATTTATAAATTGACGATAATCGGAGCATGCAGCAACCAAAAAAAAAAACAAAAAATCGATCAATCGAAATGAAGAGTCCAATTTTTGTTTTTGTATTGATTTTGACGTTTTAAAAGCATCAATTCACAAATCCATCCAACAACAAATAGATTTATCCGGATCTAATCAAGTCAGCGAAAATACTAAAACTGGTCACGCATTATCTAATCAGTTTTAGTCTGCAATATTCGTTGATCGAGTGGTATTAGAAAAAATCCACCAATTTCTAGAGGCTTTAAACGATGGGAAAATTCCGTGAAAGCGTCGAAGAAAAACTGTTGTTTTTTCGTCGTTGTCGCGTTCTCTCTCTTTGGGGGGATTTATACGAATCCCCTATATATTTCATTGTTAAATGGTACAAGTAGCCCCTAGTTAATACGTTTTTATAACTTCCACAGATCGATTTTGTGTGGCGGCTGTAATACTTTCAAATAGAGTATTCCGTTAACACTCTCTCTCTTTTGTGTTGGAATATTCGTATAATGTGTGGATAAAGCGAAAGATTTGTTTCGAGAGAGCGAATAGAGAGTAATTTAATTAGAGGCAACCAATCAGTTGACAATTCAATTTGAATAAACAAAAACACAAAAAGGTGCCGATGTGAAGTTTGAAATGTTTCCAAGTTGAAACTTTGTCAGTTTTCAAATTATAAACAAAACTCGCCTTCGAAACAATTAGATTTCTTTAATGAAAAGTATTTCGATTGTTCGAGTTTCACTCGTTCTCATTACCGAAAAATTTTAATTATAAAAATCGTAATGGCTTCCAGTGGATACGAAATACGAACTTTATCCGCATTAATGCATTAAAGGGTGCAAAACAAATAACCCCTATTAGAATAATATTGTTCTGTTCAGATTCGGAAAATTAACGCCGAACTTTCCCATCCTGAATATTGTGTGCAGTTTGAAATTCCCATATTTTAATACTTTCTCTCATTGTTTCCGAACCAAAGGGTTATACGTTCAAGAGAGAAATCCACCCTTCATTTCGAAATTTTTCAATTCAACTTACAGACTTCAGCCGATAGTTGAGCCAACAAAAAATTGAAACTAATTTTCGAATTTTCCCAACATTGTGCGAAAAAACGGAATGTTGACTCCAAATTATAAATACAAGTTTCAGTTTTTATTGAAACTTGTTGTTTTTTACTGTTTCGGAAAAGTTTCCTGCTGCATTTTTATTATTCGTTAGATCCATGGAGCCGTGGAAATTTCCAAAACATTAATATTTATGTTGTTTACGGTAATTCAGGGAAACTTTTATCGAGCGCACCGTCATTATAATAAGTCCAAAATAATGGGATAAAAACGGATTGTGTTTCATCCAAATTGGATTTTATGAATGATAAAAAAAGTATGAAAACATGAATTCGATCAGTGATTTTCGAATATGACATAATAATAATAATAATAATAAAATGATAAATTTCTTTCACTTACTTCTGTAGCGAAGCAGGTAGCCTCCTTTGATTTGTTTGTTGGAAACACCTGCAAATAAAGCGTGAATTGAGCGATTTTCGCCTTATCAAAAATGTAACTTCACTGAAATTATATACTGAAAATCAAGATTACTGGAGCGTAATCTTATAAAAAAAAAACGGTAAGGTAAGAAAGAATAAATCCAGCCCTGAATACCGGTCGGAGACAGGTCTTTTGTTAGCCCGAATCTAATTATTTTTTCGCTTCGGATAGCTCCTTTCAATCTGATATCACCCAGTAAGTTGATTGTTCTCGAAAAATCAACTGAAAAAAGTAACTCTATTGATGGAATAATTTCGATAATTCCCTGTGTGAAAAGGGGGTTGATAACCCTTCATTGAAGAATTGCGCAAGACTTGAATCCTAATTCTAAACAATCTTTCATCAATTTAAAAATTTAAAAATTGTACAATTTCCATGATTTTGTTAGTAAAAAAAAATTTTTATCTCAGATTTCAACCCTTTTTTGTTAAAGACAAAATTGCAGTTGGAATTTATGAATGGGATGGCTTACTGTTGTTGTGGTTGTGTGCGTCCTGTAAGGGAGGATGTCCGCGTGACATGCACAACGTGAACATTTCGAGCACCGGTGCAGTACTGCCGGCGTCGCGACGCTAAACAACAAACACACACATAGACGGACAGGGGTAAGATCACGCCCAGAAAGCGACTCATGCGTCAGCTTTCCCACCACCATCATCCCCCATCTCTACCACTTTACAATTCCATGAATGCCTTCCATCGAAATTGATAGTTATATAGGAAAATACGCGGTAAAGGGCGGGGGAGTTTGTTGTTTTTCTACGATAATTATCAGTTTTCCACCAATCTAACGACATCTCTCATTGTGTGTTTCCCCGAAATCAACTAGGCTGGTATGAGGGAAATAATTATATCCCAGCTAAGTCAGCGAAAATCTTTTTGGTCGAATTAAAGAGATACTGGATAGATGCTCGATGTTCAAAGTTCAACCCTTATTTGAATTAGAATGATGCTTGTTGAGATGCTGAATTGAGTGTTAAATACTCTTGATTCGTGAATTAATTTCTGCCAAGATTCAAAGAAAACGAAAATGTCTCTCCATCTCGATCTCTATTCATTCTAGATCACACTCGAATCACTTCGTATTGTTTCGAGAATTAAACACTTGATTCTCAAATAGGGAAATTTTTTAATAAAAATGAAGATTGGGGTGTAGATTCAAGAATATAACAATAATTGTAGTGAAATTTTTCTAGTTTATTTCAAAATCATTGAACTTTAACTTTTGCTTTGTTCTTGATAGAACAAATAATTTTTTTAATTAGAAAATAGATAAGCAAAATTGGTACTAAAGTGATGAGAGCAATGAAAGCAACGACATCTATCAACCAATACTCGTACCAGCTTAGATTTACTGCATAGCTCTGTAAATGTGAAGCTCCCTTGTGTCTTATCACATGTTCCACCCAAAACACCGCCGTATCCATTGGTGATAAGGGTTGGTCTTTGAGCAAAATTGACCGTTTCTTTGCATTTTCGGCATATCTATAATAATATTTTCCAATAAATTAAACGAATATCACAGATAATAATAATAATGGACTTACTTTGGATTTTCTAGAATTTCTTTTAAAGTATCCCCTAAAGTTTGCTCATTTAAATCAGCTAAATTCAAACAGAGCGCATATCCGCTATCTACAGCGTTCGCAATGTTCATTTTTTGATCGCCGAAAATCGGTATACCAACAACTGGTACACCATGATA
The DNA here is from genome assembly GCA_037414795.1 of Stenodera caucasica. Classification (NCBI taxonomy): domain Eukaryota; kingdom Metazoa; phylum Arthropoda; class Insecta; order Coleoptera; family Meloidae; genus Stenodera; species Stenodera caucasica. The sequence goes on along the minus strand of JAZBGZ010000796.1, from coordinate 12,694 downwards.
GACCGATTCGATGGTACTCAAAAGACCACCGTGACTGATGAACAATTTCAAATTCGGATGGGCTAGAATATCGTTTTGCGGTAGCCAATTTTTGATTAAAACATTTTCCGGTTTGTTCTCCAAATTATCATCCTCCCATTTCCATAAAACTTTATACGGTAAACGAGAGAAAACTTTCAAGATAGCTTGTTGTTGTTGTTTTGGCAACAAGACGCTTCTCATATTCGATCCTAAACTAAAATAGACGACACCGTTTTCAGCTTCGTCCATGAATTTTTGAAGGTCCTGTTTTGGAAATTGAGATAGATTAGGGGATTTTTTGGCGAATCAGACAACTCACTTTTGGTAATTTTTTTGGTTTTTGTACATGATAACCACCAACTGGGACAATATGCGGCATATATGGTCTTGGTGTTTCGTAACTATAATGCCCATTTGCTAAGACTAAAGCAATATCGTTGCGTAAGTCTTCAAGATCTGGGGCGTCCGGATAATATTTTTTTACCATGTTGTTATGATAACGAATATTGGAATAGCCGATAATATAACAGATTGACGTTAAGAGTGTGTTAGCGACACGAGTCAAAAAGGTCATATTGCTCGATGAGCCCAAAATCGCGTGCGGTATGAAAGATGGCGGTAACGGATTACCGGATAGACTGTTGGTGATATGCGAATTACCGAGAGACGCTCCAATAATTATTGGCGCATTGAATAATCGTCCAAATATTATATGTGCAACATTCACTAGCCAATCAATTATTATTACATCGAATTTTGTTCCGGATTTCAGCAATTTCTTAATTTCGGTGTGATTGAGAGTTAATTCAGTTTGACTACGGCTTAAATCCAAAAAATCACTAGTTCCAACTAATTGATGACCTTTATTCATTTTCATGAACATTGCCTCACGTGCTAGAATAATTCAAGATAAGCTTAGATTATTTTAAAATTTCGAAATCTTACATAATTGATCCTCGCGTATCCCAGTCAAATGTACATCGGTATAATTAGGAAATGGCTGTTTCAGCGGAAATGGACTCGCCATTGTAACATTATGCCCTCTTCTAGCTAATTCCTTCAATAATACTTCACCTAGATTATGATGACTTTTGGCGCCATGGAAATAAATGCCTAATATATTCGCTGAATTAATCACTTCGCAACAAATCACACAAATTATTATCAGTTTTCCAATCATGATTGATTATGAAACTGAACGCGTGTTATCGAATTATTTATATTTGAGATAAAAATCCAACTACTTAAAGGATATGTGTTATCATCATAATCATTTAATTTGAGATTATCTAGACCAATCATGCGGTTTTTAATTTTAGTTTTGGTCTTTCAATTAAGTGACAGTGCGAAAATTTTGGGTGTTTTCAATCATCCTGGCTCAAGTCACACGTTTCTTGGTAAAGTATTATTGAAGAATTTGGCTACACGTGGACATAATGTGACGATGATCAGTTCGTTTCCTTTGGAAACGAAAATTCCAAATTATCTCGATATAGAATTGCCTGAATTGTTAGAAGATATGAAAAGTAGATATTTCAAGTATTTCAATCGGGAAATTATTTTAATCAAATTCTTGTAGAACGCCGCATAAATGCTTCGATTGATGAACCACAAGGAGGAATAGATGATTTGAAAAATATGACCTTGACTCATGTTGAAGCCACTTTCCAAAATGGCAAAGTTCAAGATTTATTGAAGTCCAATGAGAAATTCGATTTGATAATCATCGATTTCTTCTATAATGAAGCAAGCTGGATTTTTGGCCATATTTATGGAGCACCAATTATTATAATGTCGTCATTCGGTAATAATTTCCTTTTGAATCATTTAATTGGGAATTCGTTGCCGTACTCGTATGTTCCTGGAGGTGCTTTACCAATTAGCGACGATATTCCATTCAGATATCGATTAATGATGTCAATTTACAATTTAATGTTCGAATCGATTTTTGTACCGAACAGTTGGAAAAGACATCACGATATTTTGGTGAAATATTTCGAAAATCCACCAACTATCAACGAATTAAGAGACAATATAGCTTTAGTCTTATCAAATTCGCATTTTAGTATCGAAACACCTCGACCTTACACACCGAATATCATCCCGATTGGTGGTTTTCATATCGGGCAACCTGAAACTCTACCTAAGGTAATTTTGAAGCTCAAAATAACAGAATAATGATCGAAATTTTAGGATGTGAAAGATTTTCTCGATAGTGCCACCGATGGTGCTATATACTTCAGTTTGGGGAGTCAAATAAAATCGGCAAATTTGGGCCCGGACAATCTAGAACAAATTTTGAGAGTTTTCGATCGTCTAAAGCAGAAAATCTTGTGGAAATATGAACGTGACAATTTACCAGAAGTACCGAAAAATGTTAAACTGCTCAAATGGGTTCCACAATTCGGAGTGTTAAGTAATTTTTTCCAACAATTCGAATTCATTGGTTGTAAAAACAAACAATTGTAGGTCATCCGAATGTGAAAGTCTTCATCACTCATGGCGGAATGTTGAGTATGATTGAATCCATACATTTTGGTGTTCCATTACTTAGTATTCCATTCGGTGGTGATCAATTAACAAATGCTGAATTCATCGAAAGTCGTACAATAGGTCGTAAAATCTATATTCAAAATCTAAATGAAGACAATTTCTTTGAAATAATCGATGATTTGATCAAAAATAGAAAATATAAGGATAATGTTGGATATTATTCGAATTTATTGAGAAATCAGCCGGTTCCACCACTAGAATTAGCAATTTATTGGACAGAACATGTTATCAAATATCGTGGCGCTCCGCATCTAAAACCATTCTCTACGAAATTACCATGGTATAAATATTTTATGATTGATGTTATAGCACTTGGTGTTTTGATATTTTTAACAATCTTCGCAATTTTCAAATTTATTTTATCGATAATTCTCAATAAGATTATAAGTATTATAAAAAATCTTGTTGTGAAACCAAAAATTGATTGAGGAATGGATTTATTGAGATTAAAGTTGTAATAAATAAAAATTCAAGGCTTCATCAATAAAGTTAATTTTTATTGGGGCAATATTTCCATTTGAACCTCAGCCGTTTTTTCTGGAACATCATGCATTATGATCACATTGTAATCCACTTTAATCTACTATAATAAGTTATATCCATACTGTGAGGCAATCCATAATTAAAGATTCTAAACATTTCTCTAATTTTTTTCAATACATATTTAATTTTACAAATCGTGCCAAGGGCCTGAATATACGACTAAAAGTATCCGAGATATTTGCTTGGTTCCATACTTTTTGGCCAGTCTGTATATGGAGGTATAGATATGTTTTGAAATGTCAAATTTCATTAACATACTCATAACCTCAAAATTTTATTTCTAATTTTCTTAGTTATAATTACAATTATAATCAATAATAATGTTTCTAATATTTGCGAATATAACAAAATCTTGTTTCCACACATCCACTTGTTGTGATAGTGCCAAATCGGCCAAATTTTTACGTAAAGTTATGGGAGTTGCAAAGAGGTTAGTTTGATTTTTGTATCTCATTTATCAAATCACCGGATTAATCGCTCATTTTTCAGCAAAAAACGCATCTATAGGGACGCCTCACCAATCATGCCAACTGTTTCAACGTTTAGTAAAGGTATAAATGAAGGTAAATATTCGGGGAATGCCCGTCGAGCTTCGGTTTTGAACAAAATGTTTATGCGTTCTATAACCGATTTAATGGCAACTGGTGAGAACTCGAATGAATTCCTGGGACATGGTATTGAAATCAGTCAGGTCTATATTTAAATATCTTGAATAAATCGCCAGATAATTATTGGAAAAATTTCAGGTTCAAGTAACGCCGGATTTTAAAGGCTTGAACGTTTATTGGATAGCTAGAGGTGATAAAAATGATGAAATTGTCGAAAAGATTCTGCAAAAAAATGCCGGTTATTTACGACATGAATTATCAAGTTTAAAAGTAATGGGTGTGATACCAAAAATTCAATTTGTTAAAGGTTGATTGAATATTTTATTCGTTTCTTTATTTGATAGTTTTGTTCAATGTTCCAGATAAAAAGAATGCAGAAATTGTTGAAATTGATGCCAGACTAGCACGTGCTGATTTCGGTGATGATTATCAACGATCAGAATTGGAAACACAATTAAAAACACAATTGGAATTGTATCGACCAATCGAACCGCAAATTCGGGAACAAATCGGAAATTTAGAAGACGAAGATGTTATTGAAGAGAGTCTGCCGCCGATGCCGCAAGATGTTTTCGGTCTAAATCACGCCGATATTTTGAACAAAGTAAATATTACAACAAAAAAAACCCGATTATAATCGACTTATTTTATAAATTTGAATTTTAGGTGAATAAATCGATGAAAAAATCAGCAGCTTCACACCGTAAAGAATCGAATCGAGACGAGATGATTCCACAATTTAATGACGCACCAGTACAGTATTCGAGCAATAAAGAACAGAGAGAGGCATTCAAACAATTTTTACAAAAACGGGAACTACAACGTAATAAATTTGGGCAAATTGATAAGAATTATTCACCCGATATTGAATTTATACGTGAAGAATTTGAAGAGCGACGACAAAACGAGTTTTTCAAGAATTTAGAAATTTATGACACTTACGACGATAAAGATTATGTGATTGAAGAAGAGGAGCTGGATAATGGTAAAAGTTGATAATAAAAAAACGAATTATCAAAAAGAAAAATATTTTATTAAATGTCAACATGTTTACAAATGGTCTCAAATCCTTTCCTATTTTATCAAAACTACTATAGCCCTATATTTTTCAAAAAAAAAAAAAAAAAAATTATAAGAAAAAACTTACATCAAATTATAAATATTTACAGCAGCACATTTTTTTTGTAATAAGTAATTCTCAACAATCAACTGGCAAATGAAATCATTCCGGTGTTGAATACTCAAAGAAAAAGGTAACAAAAATAAAAAATAGCAATATAAAAAGAATTACAATCTAATATTAATAATATATTAATTTTTTTCTAATTAATTTTCACTTTTATTCTATATAAATCTACGAATAAACACTAACTATGTCAGTGCAAATAATGGACGGTTTCATTTGAGACTAAAACGAGCAATTTCCCCCCAACGAAAATTCGCTCTCAATTCGAGTATTCTCAATCAGATATGATTTGTTGTCTTAAGTAGAAAAATAGGTTTTTGATGATAATTTCCAAAAGAGAAAAGTCTTACAAATTAATGAACACACAACGAAAAAAGAAAATTGAAGAATAAAGTTAACGAAAATCTCCTTTCTCTTTGATTTTTTGCGAATTCACATAACGAATTATTTCACCAAAGAAATAATTTTTTATGTAAATTCCAACAATTATTGTAATTAATGTTCGTTTATTCATAAATTTCGTTTCGTATAGTTTTTAAATAACGACAAGCTGCAACCACATATACCTTAATATTAAAATACAACTTGATAGAATTATTGTAAACAATGGGACGGGAGGTAATCGATTTCCTGTATTATAAATCCAACAATATGGACATTGACTGCTGCCGCAAACATGACAGATATCCAAAACATATGCTGATAAGGCATCGAAAATAGTTTCGTTGAATCGCTCTAGAAAAATATAACAATTAATAATTTTATTTGGGAATAATAATGGAGATTTTCACCTGGGGCATAATAATCGTAAACTCGAACAGGCAAGAATCTGGACATATTCGCAACTGGATGCCAACGTTCTACTGTGAATTTCACGCAAGTATCTTCATTATCCAACTGTAATAACAAAAATTAGATATAATTCATATAAATTGTGAACAACTCACATAATCGAAATAGAATAGAACTTTTCTTTCTTGAAATCTCGCCCGTTGTAAATTTCGAACTTGTTTCGATAAAATATAGGCATCTAAATCTTGCTGTTGTACCATATAACCGGTTGGTATTGTAAAATCTAATACAGCCATACCTGAACGTGCCGATTCATTCAAATTTATCCAACTGAAACAATTATTAATATTATCAATTAATAATAATAAGGATAATAATGATAATTACCGTTGACATGTGAAGAATGTCATGAGTGACATATTTCTACCGCTAAAATGCGGTCTTGTCCACAATTCAAATGACGGTATTGGTGGTTTCGTTTGGAAACGTTCAATATCAACATTATATTGTACATGCATTTGTAAAATGGCATAACCGACACCTTTCGCTTGAACTTTGACCGTACCCCAAGCATTCGGTATATCGATAAATTGCATTTTCGCTCGATTCTTCTCATTAACGTATAAAACACTAGTTTTACCGGGTAGCGATGTAGCCTCAACTTGTACCGATAAACTCGATATATCACGTATACGTTGTGCAGATGTGTACTCGATTAAGGCTTTCATTGCATTTGCTGTATCCGAAGTAGAGGCCCAACCACCATCCGTTAAACGTTGCGTATTCAACCAACGTACAATATTATCGACGAAAATCTCTTGTCGGCCAACATATACCATTAAAGCATACGATGTGGCTTCTATATTTTCCGAATCGTATTCATACGGTAAACGCGGTAATAGAAAAGGTTTTTGATTTTCAATTTTATACGGTGGTTGCGGTATTGTTTTACGTCCCCAATATAATAAGCCACCTTCAAAATGTTGCCGACGCGACAATTCCAAAAATGCTTGTTCAGCAAATGCAGCTTTATTTTTCATTAATGCATAAGCCACAATCGCTACATCGAATGGACGTCCTTTTTCTTTAATCAAATCCATATTACGTTCCAGCCAATGTATAGCGTTCTTTTGTGCTATAGCAACTTTCGAACTTAAGCCACTAGTTAAATCTTTAACACTATCCAACATTATTAGAACGTGTGCGGTTAATGTTATATTACGATGTATGATATGATCATTATCGAAATTCAATGATGAATTATATTTACGATCTGGTAGCCAAGTTGTTTCATAAAATGCACCATATTCATTCTGATGTTTCAATACCCATTCTACGGCTTTTGCTATAACAATTGGATCAATATAAATATAATTTTCCCATTCATAAAAACTAGCCTCTTGGAATATTCGTGCACAATAAGCTGTCAACCATACTGACGATTGTGATTGATTCCAATCACTACGGAATGTTGTAAATGAACCATCCGGTTGCATAAACGCCAATTGTCGTTGATATCCGATATTCATATAGTGAAATGATAATTTCTCTAATGTTTTATTACGTTGTTGTGTATAACGCATATATAAAGTTGTATACATATTTGCAGCAAATGAAAACATGTTTTGTTCAGCTGAATCCATAGGTAGATGTAATAATGATGTTGCATTAACTGGCATTGTTGGAAATATCGGACCTACAACATCACCAACAACTGATATACGCGCCCGATTCGAACCGTAAACATAATAACGGTCATATTCATATGGTATTATTGGCGTTTCAGTTACATTAACGTGCATATATTGGAATGCATATGCACGATTACTTAAATCTAATAACATTGATTGATGTCGATATTGTGGTACACCATCTGATTCGACATGTAATTTACGTTTGATTGTATCTTTACCAATTAATGTTGATGCATGTATAATAACATCAATATCACCTAAACGTTGTGGTACAATTGGTATATAAACAACTGAAGCATCTTGTGGTAATATATAAATGAAGAATTGATGTTCACCATATGATGTACGTGGATTATATGAACGTACAATACCATTCTCTTCAACATGTACAAATTTATAATCGGGTGAACTATTTAATACAACAGTTGCCTCCATTGCTTCGGTCATATAATTGAAAACGGTTACTCGAATACCGACTTGTTCACCTTGCATACACAAATTCGGCATCTCAACATTTATGAAGAACGGCAATACACCAATATACTGAAAATTAAACATAAATTAGCATCTACAGAAACTGATTCATAAATGAATGGAGAAAAATTGAAATATACTTCTATCGCTTTGTTGAGCATTCCGAAGCCGAGTGATGGACTCATCGAAAAAGCGGAAACCATCCAATGTACCGGACGTGCCGGTACTGGAACATTGAATATATATCGACCATGCGGCCCAATATTAACATCCTTCCATACCCAGACATTCTCATATTGACGCTGTATCCGATTGAATCGATATTTTTTAAATAGAATATGTTCAGTTGTGTTGTCTTTATGACCTAAAATCATCATTAATTATTCAATGATATTAAAATTGTTTTTTTTCCCACTAACATCCAGCTTCATCTGTCCCATCTTCACAATCTAAATAATAATCACAACGTTTATGTACTGGATAGCAACGTCCATTCAAACATTCGGCAAAGCCTTGCGATATATTACAATAAGAGAAACGTTTCGGTAATTGGAAATCACTAAATACAATTAAACCAGCATATTCAAATGTACGATTTGGATCAATTCCGTAAGTTGACGATGGGAAGAATACCAATTCATCTGGATTACCTTCGTGCGAAAACCATATATGTCGATGTGTACCGTTGATATTTTCATCGAATGTCGACATTTTATCCAACACTTTCGCATAACTCAATTCATTACCAGCTTGCATTGTATAAAATGCACGATCTATACCGCTTAGGCCAACATACGAACCGGCTTCACCATAAATTGCAACTTCAACTACATGTCCAGTACGTGCTTTTTTATTATTTATAAAGACTTTAAATTTATTCCGACTAATACCATTAACTGGAAATGTTAAACTATCGACAACAACATCACCATAACGGCTCAAATGCCAGACAATTATTGTTGTAATTGGTGCCATTTCGGCACTCAAAGTTATTGCCATCGATGCAATATAATCGTTCATATCTTGATCACCTGATACCAACACAATACCTTTAGCGATTATCATATAATTGAATTTAGTTATATAAAAATTGCTCTTGATATGGAAAATCATATTTTCACCAACCTAAAAATATCGATAAATTAGATAGAAATATAAACAATTGATAAATTAGCATTACTTCAGGTCGAATTGTACTAGTGAAAACTTTCAAATGTTGTCCATTATTACTGTGATGTGCTAATAATAATAATTCAGTACGGGCGAATTGGCCCATATTATCGCGAAAATTCGCTTGTATATGAATCGATTCTAATTGATTTAATTCTTCATAAGCACGCGGTCCTTGCAAATTCAACTCATCTTTAACATCAATTTTATATTCCCAAATGCCGGCATTATCGTCCATCATAAATAATTGTCGACTAATTAAATCACGACGTGCACCACCACGAATTTGGGCATAACTTATAACTTCCATTACACCATTTCTCAATTGTTCTGAACGTAATGGTGAACCATCATGGAAGGATGCAGCTATCTACAATTAAAATAATTTAATTTATTATTATAATCAATTAATTTCAGTATATTGAGATATTACATAAGTTGTTATAGGCATGCCGGGTTTGAAAACTTGCGGTGAATCACCCAAAAATGATAATTTAATTGATGAATTGAAAATTCGCGCCATTGAATAACCTTCGATGATTTCATCTAAGAAATGATCACCAACAGTAGCTGTAACTACAACTTCCATACCTTCTAAATTTGGTACGTAATGTAATAATTCACGTATGGGATATTTGAATTCGTAAACACCATAAAACTATAAAGTAAACAAATTATTAGAATTGAATTAACGAAATTTATGTGAATTTACCATTTTTAAACTTGGTATCGGTTCATAGTAATTTTCGGGAATTTTAAACCAAAATGGAAATTCTTCATCCTGTAATTTGATCAATATCAATAATAATCGAGTTAATTGTAGAAAAATTATTTACAAAATTGAAATATTTCTCAACAATTGGCCGATTGTAGTCGGAAGCTTCATAGTCTGGATATTGTCCGATTTCTCCTCCAACTGGTCGATTTTCCATATTATTATTGTTATCAAATTGATTTTGTTGATTATAATAATTATTATCAC
>JAZBGZ010000795.1:10269-29334 GCA_037414795.1 Stenodera caucasica | reverse complement strand
GTTGGTACTGATGTTGGTGATATTGTAGTTGTTACAGCTGGTGTTGTTGTTGTTGTTGAAATATTGTGCGATACCATCTGTGTTTTATTATGTGTATTATGTGAATTATTTGCTGCAATAGCAGCAGCTTCTTGAATTTTCAACCAACTTTTAATATAATCATCAGTTGTTTGTTGTTCTTTTGGTAAACGTGGTGTTGTATTTTGTAATTTCGTCATTGACGTTATAGCCGGTATTGATTGTATTAATGAATTAGCTAATGCTAAATATTCACTATTCGACATTTTGTTTTTATTTGTTTGTTGTTGTTGTTGTTGGCCATTTTGCATCAATTGTTGTTGCATCATCAACGAATTCCATGCATTTATTAATGTTAAATTTTGTGTTAAATCATTGATTTGATTTGTTGTTGCTGTTGTATTATTTAAATTTGTTGTTGTTGTTGTTGGAAACATTTCCGGTCGATTTAAGCCTAATTCAATACTTAAACGTGCCAATTCGGCACGTCTCAATTCTTGATCTGTCATTTGTGTTGTTGTTGCTGATGATTTTGGTGTTTCAGTTTTTAAACATAAATTTTGTGGTGTTTTATTTGCTGTATCTGAATCAGTTTTTGAATAATCTAATGGTGTATACATTGATTGTGAACTATTTGGATAAATACTATTTGAATGTTTTAATGATAAATTAAATGGTTGTACAATAATATCATCGGTTTTTGTACGTTTCTCTTTCGGTTCTATACCAACATCATCGGCTTCCGGACTACTAGATTGTCGCGACAAAAACGATATTTTATCTTCATTTTTACACCAACCACGTAATGTTGATTCCGGTACACCAATATCACGTGCCACTGATGCTTTACTTTCACCATCATGGACACGACGTATAGCTTCCAATTTTTCATGGGCACTCAATGAACGTAATGGACGTTTGCCGGTTTTCGCCGACATTTCACTTATTATTATTATTATTATTATTATTATTAAATTAATCCAAAAACAAATTCGAAATTAATTTAGTTTAATTCATAACCACGTGCCAATGTTTATAAGTCAATGTGATTTTGAACCAATGAGCGTTGTCGGTTAAGTGCGCAGTTTCAAAAAAATTACGGGGGAGTATAAAAAACTTTTCACTGAAACGAAACAAAAGTTCTCTAAACTTTTTGACGAATACAACTGATAAGTGGAGGGGGAGAGGAATAATAGCACACACTGATACACTTTCTGTTATTATTATTATTGTTGGACGCAGGCGCGAGTGTGAATATTTTTCGCGGGTCTAAATTTTTCTATTTATTATAAACAAAATACGCTTCACTATTTAATTTGTTTTAGTATCGGTTTATTATTATATGAGTGGTCTGTTCGCGTTCAACTTCAACATTAGAATGTTGTATATGTTGTTTAGTCGGCGATTCACAGCGAATAGTTGTTGTAATATGTAAGTTTTCTTCAGGAGTAGGATGACCACTACTGGTCAGTTCCTTTGTCCAGACGATCAATACCGAGGACGGACGAGTACGAACTGAGCGCAGGGCTAACACAAGCTATATAGAGAGAGCTGGGAGGTAGAGCAGGTTCGCGGGTCCCCGCGTGACGGCTTGACATGACACCATCCCACCCCCGGTGGAAGGGACGTGAATGCTTGCGCGAAGACGAATTCACGCAGCCCCAAACATTCTCTACTACTACAACAACCACATACAATATACAATATTCTCAACAACAAAGTAAAGTTTTGCTAAAACGGAACTAGATTTCTGTCACGTGTACAAACAGCTGATGTAACATACAAAAGGTCCAAAAGGGCCCCCCCTTTCATCTCGACCATCCCCCTCTTCTTCGACTATATAACAACAAATAGAGCGTCTTTGGCGACTAGGGGGCGCCGGAACCACTTGACCGACCATTCGGCGTTATCCTGGAGTCTCTATCAGAAATGCCAAAATAATCAATAATTATCAGTCGATTTCGACATTTAAAAATAACTCCATTATCTATGATTTTTATGATAATTAGTTTATCAAGTTACAATCTAAATTTTTTTTTATAATTATCTCTATTAATATAAGGGGATGATTATTATCATTTGAACATTTCAACAATCAGAAATCTATAGATAGAATTTTGCTATAGAATTGGAATTTTAGCTGCGTGATACGGACCTGAACGGTCGACGCGCTTAGGTTTGGGGTGGACGACAGAAACGGTAGTATAGTGGGTTGGTGGGTGACATCAGGGGCTAAGAGAGGACAGAGGGGGCTGAAACGGCGTACTGTCTATGTATTAGTATATCTACTATAATATAGATGTGTGTGTGTGTGTGTGAGTGTGGGTCGCGGTCCGCGGACCCCCAACGGTCGTTTCTAGATAGAAACGGTGCGGTATTGGGAGGTAAAGGACGAAATTGAATGGGGGGATGTGAATTCAGGGTTCGCGAACCACCTCATCACATCCCCCTACCCTCTCTCTCTCTTTCTACATCCCTCTAACTACCACCAAAAACTGTAGTAAACAGCCTAAAGCTCGCGCCTGGCTGCCTTCTATTTTACCGTGTGGTAAAATTACCAGGAACGTACTAAAAATATATATCGATCAACATTATTAACTAATGATATTTGTGAGTTTTATTGTAATTGAGATTGGTAAAAACAAAAATAATCAACAAGTTTTCAATCCGAAATAAAATTGTTTTGTTAATGGAATGAGTTTAGGAGTTATTAGAAAGTTCCCTTCTGTCTGTTAGAAAATTATAAGGGTTTGGTCAACTATCGATAGAAGCCCTAAAGTTCGTACAGATGGACGGTAGAAATTGCGTCATACTTCTTTACTATCCTAGTTGAGAATATACCAAAATAGGACTTAGTTCTAATATTGTCACAATATCGACATTGGCGTCTTCCCTTTAACAATGTCGCTCTTTGTGTGTGTGTCTCTGTAATGACGACCATCCGTTTTCAATTACCCAGTTTTGCTGAAAACAAGTACTTCAAAAACTAAATTAACTAATTTGTTAATATTATTATTACATTAATAAAGCAAATCTAGATTAATAAAATGGAAAATTTGAAAAATCTCCATTTTTTTTTTTTCAAATATCTATACCTGCGTAATGAGTTATTTGATAAAAGCGACTTGAAACCTGTTTTTCAACGCCCGGTAGTTATCGCCAACAGCTTTTTGCTATATCTATAGTTTGAAAGGAAGCATCGTATCCGGGTGAACGCCCCCTTCAACTCTTATTTTACATTATTTGCTAATATCGATGTATAGATTGAGACAGAACCCTTTGTTTCCGGTTTGACACACACACACATACGATCTCACTAATTTGATAATCATTGATGTATAATTAAATATAATCATCATCTAATCAAATGAACTTTCCAACACCTTATCTCTATCTCTTTCTATGTTGAGCTTTTCTGCTTGATGTACCAGGCGTCGTCCAGTCGCTGTCTCAAAATTCTGCATAAATTATGACCGTTCACACACACACACACACACATATACACAACCAAAGCTCACACAGCATCCACCAATACCGTATGTCTTCACTCAATACATCCTCTAGTTCCTCGAAATAAGGACAAAGCTAAAGGTCTTCTACCGGTATCTGTATACACTACAAGCAAAGCAAGTCGTAACATATAATTAATCGATTATTACAATAATGTCTTAGTTCTATGGGATCGAGCCTTCTAAAGCTCGAAAAATCAATTTTTGGGATTCAAAGCGCAAATCGTTCTTTTATGTATCGAAAGAAAGACAAATGTAAATCTTCTTTACATAAAAACAACTGAATATCCAAGTAAATAGATGGAGAAAAATCTACTAATCGAAATAGTGAATTTGATATCAATTAGTTTTGGTATGCGTCTAGTTGCTTTGTTACTATTGTATTATAAATAGTGATAATAATTCAGCGATATTCAGTTGTTATTGTCGTTATAATACAACTAGATGGGCTAGATATTTAGGCTGAAAATTTAGTGAAATATCTGAACATATAGATCCGGTTATCATCATTAACCAATCTAATGGTTTTAAATAAACAAACAACAAGAGTTGTTACTTGAACTCAGTTTATATTATTCCAATTCCTGTCCATCCCATGTCCAAAATAATGGTCTAAACTATATACCTATACTGACAACAAATGTCGACAATATTAAATTGTATTTTACAAATGGTCGGATAGTTTGATTGATAAACAACCAGAAATTAACTTTTTAAAAAAATAATGGATCATTAGAAATTCGTTTGATTGAAATATTATTTGAAAGTGGGGGCTCATAAAAACTAAACGTATTATTATTTATTGTAGTGTAGCACGTGCTTATTCGACGTCTTCTTCTGTTTTTTTTCTCTTTGATATTGTATAAAAAAAATTACTACACAAACCGTATAAGGTTGAATGAAATCATAAAAATTCATGAGTGACGGAGTTATGAATGAATGAATGAAGCAGAGAGAATGAGAATTTGTGTTATATATTTGCTTGTGTATATGTATAAGTGTATGTTGTATATATGTATTATGTTTATACGGGTGTGTGTATGTGTGTGTGTTAGAACTGTTCATTCGATGTAAATAAAACGTTTTCAACAGGTTGCCGTTTGTAAACACATCACGTCGAGCTTTTTATTAGATTTAATCGTATCAAAAACTGAATAAACCTATTATAAAAATGATACATTAGAAATAATCGTAATTAATAATATAAATCAAATGATTTATGAGCTAGAGAGAAATAGAGAATAGGGGTGAAATTGTAGATTTCCTCCAATAAATAATAACAAGCTGCAATTTCGATTGTTTTATCTATTCCGAATTTACCTATTCTAGATTCTCTGACTTGTTCCAATTTCTAATGTTTGGGAAAATTAATTTTTCAAACACCATCATTGATAAAAGCGGCAATTTTCCACTGCTAACGATGAGATGGAAAATGATTTTTTAACAACAGATCGATGAGCTTAAATTTGAGATGATTATTCCGTTGTTTTTTCATTTCAAATAAATCAATTTTACTGAAATTTTCATCTTTTCTGAGCTTTATGATCTCAATTTTTTATTTTTTTAGTAAAATATTAGCGTTTTTGACCATCATTTCTATTTTATAGACAGTTTTTCTGTGTAGGGTCTAAAAATTGATCACTCCATAAATTTGCCCTTTCATTCGACGAAATTCTCAACAATTCAAAAATATTTCCTCCCCTATTTAACGACTTTTCTAGAATCAATCACGATTTTCAGAAAAATCCAATGGAACTGAAAGGAAATTGACGGATATCGATTTTAAAGGAACTAAAACAGTTGAAAAAACGACAATTTTCGAAATTTCGAAGAATTTAAAATCGTACAAATTACTAATGTTTGAGAAAATTCTTCAAACGCCGTCAATGATAAAAGGGGCAATTTTCCACTGCCAGCGATGTGATGAAAAATTATTTTTCAACATAATGTTGTTTTTTCATTTCAAATAGAAGAAAATCAATTTTTTAGAAAAATTGGATTTATTTTGAGAAAATATTCAATTTTTGGAAGATTTTCTCAAAATTACAATTATGATCGATAAATTTGCTTCATAAACGATTTAATCGAGACTCAATTCTTCTAACTGAAGATTCTACCAGCTGTAATCCGACACGCCTAATTATGTAGATCTTTTAGGACTGAAAGTAAATAAGCCCTTTCAAAACCAAATGAATTATACACATTAGATTAGAAAAAAAATTAGCCCTTATTATCCTATTATTCCAACAATACATCATCCCTAAAAATTGACCATACTTCTGTAATATAAAGAATAGAGATAGAATAAAGTTGAACTTTGATTATGTAAATGTTAATTTGAATTTTACATTTTCATTTGGATACCTGTTGAATCTTGTCAAATTTCAACACAATTCCGATTAATAATAGTCGGAAAATAGCGAGAGAAAAATGAAATATTTTAGTGAAATTTTCGGGGAAAATTAATTGAAATTTATAAAGGTGAATAGCGATATTATTTATAGAAATCGAAGGACCAAACACGTAAACAATTGATATATCGGAAATCACAAACAAGAACAGATAAAAACAATCTTTCTTCTATAATTCTCGTAGGTAGACTAATTTTTTTTCTCCCATTTTTTTTTGTTTATACACAGTATTTATAATAAAATCAATAATAACGAACAAGAGAAATTCTAGTAAAAATTATAGTAATCTGATTTAATTCGATCAAAATTAACGAGAAAACACTGGAAGACACGTGAGATAATCAGGGATGAATTGTGATAACAACTATTTAAAGACAAAACAGACAAAAACGTGAGCTTAAATGATGGATTAATAGAAACTTCTATTACAAGAATAGTGCATGAAAATATACTTTCAACCTAAATTTCAGTTTATTTGAACAAAGCTCAATTTTCGAAGACAATAATCGATCAAGTTTCGATCTCGTTTATATTTTGAGAAAATCGAAACTATTTCAATATTAAAAACAAACGTAAATTTCCAACATTTATTTTTATTTCCATCTATTGTTGTTTCTACCGGATTATAGAGAGAATTTATCGTCTTTTTATTAGACAATAATCTCAAATTTTAGAACAATTAATTCGTGTTTTTTTGTTTGTTTTTTAATTGATTCAAATTGAATTTCGCCATAATTTTTTTGGGAATTGAATGAACACAAAGATCCGGTTAATAATATCGACAAGGGATAATTTTATATCCCTTATGAGAAAGATACTGAAATCGACATAATATAGTAACCGATTCACATCAATTCTCTCCCCTTCTTTTATTTTTTTTTTTTTTGGGTTCATCATAAAAATGACTTCACCCTCGATATATATTATTATCTAATACACTCTATTATAAACTTTTTTGCACGCGAGACACAAAGTATTTTAATATAATAATGAACGGTTATGAAATTAGTTGGAAAATAACAATACCTCTAAAAAAAATTCTATAGATAAAAAAAAAATCATCCTCACAGCTGGACTAAACGAAATCAACTGGACCAAAAATATTAAACTGATTTTATGGGCCGTTGGAGGAACTGCAATGATTAATAAAATTATCGTATAATCGTTGGGTAATTTAAGATAATTCAATATGGGACAATAGACGATTAATGGGTCTTTTATCCATAATCTGTATTGCATGAAATTTTCGACCTTAGACTTTTGGATTCGAATTTTGTAAGAAGGACTCGAGAAAATATCAATTTAACGGCATTTTTTTCGATTGGAGTTTAGTTTCAAAGCCGTTACAGTTTCTTGAATTTACCCTTCAATTTTTTTAAGAGTTCCACGACAATAGGTTGATTTCCTATTGAAATCCTTTGTCTAAAGTTCCAGTGATAAGGGTACAAAAAAAAAAAAACGAATATTATACGAAAATGGACGTACATGGAACAAGAATCAATCTTGATAAGGTATTTTATCCGGAGCGATTCATTCTTGTCGACAAATTACAAATCTTGTTGAAAATCAGAGTCCATTTGTTGACCATAAATCGTTGATTTTGAGGCTCTACACGCACACCTAGACACACATTACATACACATTGAACAATGTTAATCAGATACTGGATACAACCGCGGGGTTAATCCGAATTAATACATCATTAGTTACATCAGACCACAACAACGTTCCCATCAACGATAACTAATAATTCCATACATATAGTTGGATAATATCACGATAATGGCGGTAATAGAAAATATTCGGTTAAATACCGGAATTGTTATCCAATTTTTTTTATCCGACATCTTAAACTCCAAAATATCGAAATCCTATAGCATTTTATTAGTGATCTATCTCGAAAACAACTTTCAGATGGGACACCATGTATGCAGAATAAAACAGTTCGATTATTTTTCAATTTTTATCCAACCAACTAGATTAATAACGCAACTAGTCTAAACTGCCGATTTTCTATTGTGAAAAATACAGGATCGGCTCGAGGCACTACTATTCTATGTAGGCGCCCCAATTACCGTGAGTCGTTGGTATCGATCGATAAAAACATTGTTAAAATCACCTACACCGACCCTGGATTTGTTGCAGTCTTCGCTACAAATTCTACCTCTCTACAAGGCCATATTTAGGGGTGGATAGCGCGAGTTTATGTGAAGCGTGTAAAATTTATCGATACGATTATTACAAGGGGCGACTTTTATTTTATTTTTTTAAAACCGTTGATAGAAACGAATATTTGCAAATTACTTACAATAACTGTGGGATCTTCGAGCGGTTCGTATTTGAAGAAATTCCCGAAGAATTTGACGCATTTCCTCCAAGTCTCTAACTCGCAATACGGAAATGTAGTCGGTCGAATTGTTGTACAAACCATTTTCTGAAACATTCAAATTTCCCGCAATTATTAATAAAAATTTTCCAATTATAACGCTATCTCTTGTAGCCAATAAACGAAATTGCTGGCAATTACAGAAATCTGTACCGAAATCGTCGATTATTATTTGAAAAAATTTAAGTATATTCGATGATAATTACCTGTAATCCGCATTCGTTGTCGGTAGCTAAAAATAATGGCCTTCGTTCGAGAAATCGATGGCTGAATTGTCGACGGAAATTCTCGGTAAACAATAACAATAGTTTTTCTTTAGTTGAGTTTTGTAAGTAGCTATCGGGAAAATGGACACGTTCCTCGAATTCGACATCTTTTATTTCAGGCCAAGCTAATTTGATCAATCCCAATTTATCAGCCATATCCTTTAGATGATCATGAGTCAGATCGACAGGTGGTGGAAGTTCTCGTGGTCGATCCAATATCATCGGCCATGTGATTTTTATCTCTTCGTAATACTCCTCCTCATCATCCTCTTCTATCTGATATACATCCAAACCATCATCGAATTGCAACATTTTTCCAAATCAATTGATTCGAATTAAACACAAATTGTCAAATTATATCAACACTATCACAATACGGGAAATTGATGGAGTTTATGTTGCTAGGCAACCAACAAGGGTGGAAGTTTTCCATGACTTACACGTTTTATATGTATAAAAAATTCACTTTATTCGTTATAGGAGAGATTAAGATCAAGTAATTGTAAAATAGAATATTCCCTATCTATTTCTATAAATAATGATTAATTTTAGAACAAAGTACAAAAATTAGCAAATTGTCGAAACGCAATCACAAAAACAAATCAGAATTGACAGACTTGCCAATATGACAAAGGAACAACGCGACAAACAATTGAGGAGAATATTTTTTTTTTGAAATCATTATCATTAATGTTAATTATTATCCGAGCTATTTATAAATCTTATAAATTTAAAAAAATAATTATACAGTCTTGAATTTATCACAACAAATTTGAATCATCATTGTCATCTTTACGAAACTTATCATCGGCTTCACGACGTGCATCAGGCACTAATTGATGTTTCATACCGCCTAATAAATTTGTTGTTGCCTCTGATGCAAATATCAATGGACGTAAAACAGTTGATGGTACTTGACGCATTACACCACCAATAGCGCCACTATAGCCTTTCTGTTCATGTTCATGCGATGCTACTTGAACTATATTATCAGCAGTTTCGCCAATACCCTAAAAACAATTGAACCTCACAATTATTTAATACAAATTAGAACAAAACAAAAAACCACCTCTCTTATTAGCATTACAGCATTGGTAACACCTTCACGTATGTCTTTAGGTTGTCCATAACGTTTTCGACGCGATTTTGTTTTCGGTAACATACGGACACTGGGACCAGGCGTCAACATATCAAAAGCCGTCTCTGCAGTTATCTATAATACAAATAATAACAATTATTTTTTTTTATAGTATTATAAAATATAGGTACCTGTATTAAGTGGATTAGTCTTGTTGTTAGTTCTAGCGCCGCCATTGCTGTTGATGTGGAAAAACTATTAGCACCACGATGAAGACCACGCAATATTCTACCATCTTTTTTATATTGTTCAATTGGTAACCAGAATAAATCACGAATTCCATAAACTAAAATTTTGATGTAATTTAACTTTAATTATAAATAAATTTGTAGACTTACTTAATGTTACAAATGATTGAATTGGACCTACACCACTTAATAAACTCGGTAATTGATTCTTTTTTATATCACTCAACCATTCCTGACACATATATGAGAATAATTTTTGTATACCTAATAAACCAAAACGATAATCTAATGGTTTCAATGAAAATTCAGAACCATTCAATTGGGCCAAACCCATAAGCAATCCAGCCAATGGACCATGATCCATATTGATGTGTTTACCTTTATAATCCAACCGTATCGGTATCGCGAACGGCACATATAGCACCCTAAAACAAAAGAATATTATATTCAGACTTCTAAATTGCCAAATTTTCAAATATAAATTACCTAAAGTAAATATCACTCTCATCTTCATCAATTGTACTGATCGAAGTTGATGAAATATTTTGTACCGATTCAATATTAGTTTTAGTTGTTTCTTCTAAAAATATCAAAAGATTCTCATCTTTTTCCAATTGATTTGAACAATCCGACATTCGCATTGGATTCTCATCATTAACTGTAACAACCGGTAATTGATGGCTATGTTTCGGACTAGCTGATACCAATTCTAAAAAAATCAACAATTTAAATAATCAATCAAAACAATTGATAAACGAAATTACCATCATTAGCTGATCCTGTCAATTGTTTTGTAAATTCTATAATAAACAAAAGTGCATCTTGATCAATATTGAATTTTAATGGTTCACAATTGATTTTAACATTGCACTCTTGACGTTTCAATTGTGGATCAGGTCGTGTAAATATCACTTTCAACATCAACTAAAACAAATGAATAATTTCATTTAATTGATAATAATTAATCGATTTCAATTACCATTGATCGTCCTGTACGTCTGGGTCGTGCCTCTGTCGTCCATAAATGTAACAATTTATTAAATTCACTTGTTTTCAAACGATCAACAATTTCCAAATCGTGTATCAATAAAACATTTCTAGATGCTTTATCTTTATCATCCGGATAAGTATCGTGTGAGAAACTTAATTTATTTAAATTTAAAATTATATGAGTATCATGATTACGATTATTACCACCTTGTTTCAACCAATTACGATTCGTTTTTGTTTTATTTGTATTATTATTACGTACAAATGTGATTTCGTTACGTTGAAATTTCGAAAAACTAACACTATCAGTTAGTTTTAATTCGTTAAAATTGACATTTTTGATGATTTTCTTTTTTTTATCTTTATGATTTATATCGAAATCATTACCACCATAAATATGCCAACTAATTGACATATCAACAATTGTATAACGCATTAATGGACATGGAAATTCTTTTGGTGTTAATAATGGATCTGGACGTTTCTGTATTTTACTATAATAATCATCAATTATACGTACTGGTTTATCAGTTAACCATTTAACTTCAGGTTCACCACTTTTTGGTAATATATTACAATCGGTTTCTTGATCAATAAAACAAAAATCTTCATCTGTATCGAGAATTGTCGGTTCAAATGGTGTTGTACCTAATTCACTTGTTACTTGCGGTAATGGATGTAGATCTTGTATTAATTGATTCTCACCAGGAAAATAGAATAATTTCGCACCATGATACGAATACAATTCATTCCTTAAATCACTACGATTTTTTAATGTTGAATTCTTAGCCATTGTTGACTCATCATCTACAGCTTCTTTAATTTTATCAATTATCTGTTTCTGTTGTGTTTCAGATATATTATTAATCTCTTGAGTATCGACTTTAATCAATTGTTCCGGCTGATGTTTCGGACTATTATAACCACTACTATTACTACTAATAATTTGTTCATCTGGTGGTAATAAATCACCATTATTTGCAACATATTTTATTAATTTCGCTAATGCTAAACAACTATCAGCACAACAACGTATATCAATTTTATTATTCGATATTCTCATATCGATATGCGGTTGATTATAACGATTCAAACAACGATCTGTTGTTTTCAAACACATTTCAATAACACCAATTTCAATTAAACATATATAATCACGACGTAGATCAATTGGACCGTAATATGGTTTTTTAAATTTTTGTTGTTGTATATTTTTATCACTCAAAAATAAATAACAATCTTCAGCAATAAAACGTAAACATGTTGTATTCGCTTCAACTGTTAAATGTGATGATATACTGAAATTTGATAATGTTATAACTGTACGTAACGGTAAATATAATGGACGATAATCGATTGAGGCATCCCAAAAATGTAAATGCATCTCCGTTATTATATCTTTAGCTTGATAACCAGGTACTGGATAATCTTGAACATTTAAAAAATCCAATAATTGTGATATCCAATCATTTGTACCATGATACATGCGATATCTTAATGTACATTTATTTAAAGCAGCTGCCAAAGTTACTGTCTACAACAACAATTAATAATAATTAAAATTAATAAACAATTATTTCAATTAAATTACTTTAACATGATGTGTTTCATGATTAGCTTTTATTTTAACACACAACGTTATCATTTCACGATTACCACCTAAACCACGCGAATTCGACAAAATTCCAGATTCTGATTTATATAAAGTCGATTGTAAATGTTCACCTGGTGATGTTCCAATATCTTTCAACGGAGGTATCTGATTCGGTGACGACATCATATCTATTTTAATTCACATACGAAATAAAATCAATAATATAAACAATTGAAATAATAACAGAATTACCACAATGATATAATTGACCATTATAAACTTCTAAACATACAAAGCCTAAATCCATATCGCCCATATAACCATTAACTAAAAACAATTTCGCATCTTCTATATTAATTAAAATTTCACCATGTTGTCCCGGTAAAACATTATTCGTATTATGATCACGTACTAAAGTCCATAAACATAATAATCCTTGTTGTATATCTAGACTTAAACTAATATAACTATTTTGTAAATTTTCAATAAGTGGTGATGTTGTCCGTAGATTTGGATCATAAGTTGAATAAAATATATTCGGATCATCATCAGAATCCGGACTTTCATCTTCCGAATCTATAAAAAAAACCGTTTCTATATTAAACTGATAAAGATATAATTAAATAATTACCATCTTGAATTTTACTTGTAGCAAGTGTGAAAATTTCATGACCATCCGAATCGATTTTCGTATGTTTATAAAGTTGTTGTGATTGTTGTTTGAATTTATTAAAACTAGGCTGCCATAATAATAAATCATTATTGATACGATTATAGATTAATTCATAATTTAATTTCGATGTAAATTGCATTGATAATGTCGGTAAATAGATTTTAATTTGTATTTTTGATAATGTCATTGTTTCTTTAATAAAATTATTGATCTCATGTTTTTCGCCCGGTAATAATAATTCTCTTGAATCTTCTAAAATTAATTGATTTAATTTGAATTTTTATGATTGAATTTGTGAAATTTTACCACCACGTGTATCATCATGAGGTGTATTACTTTCATGGACGACTTTTTTCGCACTAAACGGACCATTTTCACGTTTACGTTTATCGTATAAATTATTAACACCAGCTGACATTGATTCATATGGTTTCGGTGGTAATGGCGGTGGTAACGGCGCTATAATATCACCATTATCGCCTATTACCGTAATTTCTAATCTAAATAATTCAATTAATTATTAATTAGAAATTGAGAAATATTTGAGATGTTACCTGCATCGTACATCTTGCATTGAATTCGAATATTTCTCATCATAGCCGGATTTAGCAATATGTACAGCTTCTGAATCATCACATGAATGATAATAAATATTGATACAGCGTGATAAAAATGTATAATTCAATATTGAATTATTATAAAGATTTAATGATGTATGAAATGATAAATTTGCGAATGTTATTAATAGAAAATCATCGTGTACACATCTCAACCACCATGGTATTTTATCTTTTTCATAAGGTGCACGAAAATCGAGTTTCGGAAAACGTAATTTAATTAATAATAATGTTGATGAAGCTTTTATATCAATTGCACAATTTTGTTTATCATTTTGATTTGTTGTTATTATTGCAGCCGGTGAACGACTATTATTTCGATGAATTATAATTTGTTTTAATGTACATAATTCATTAATTCTATCTCTAATTGAAATATCGATTTCTATTGTACATTTATTTAAAACAAGCCTAAAATTTGATATATTAATTGTTGAAAATATTCAATTGGTGATACTAACGAAATTTCAGTCTTCGGTGATTTATTAACAACCCCAGTCTTATTATCCACATGTTTAAATGTAATCTTAAGGCTAGATTGGGCAGTCATTGTTCCATCATTAACATCATCAAAACTAATTAACGGAACATTTTCTATTTGTTTACATTTAACATATAAACATTCATTTAATTCAAAATGATTCGCTTCTAGATAACCATTTATAGATAATGCTGAACTTGTACGTTTTTGATCACCTTCTAAATGAATCTCTGTCGACATCAACCTTAAATTTAAACGATAATTATCAATATTATCGATCAAAATAAGCAGAAAACTCACCGTAAATGACTCAATTCAACAACTGAATCAAATAATAGACTAGCTGATTTCAATTTTGTTATATTGCACAAATCATTTATATTATTAAAGAATTTCTTTGTTATATTTTGCATTTGTGAAACATTAGAAGGCACTAATTCATAATCAGATTTATCTGATAAAACTAAAATTTCTTCATGTAATAAAATAACAGCCAATAACGGTAAATGAACTTCAAAATGTGATATTTCAGCAGTTGGATCTATATCGATCTTGTTGGCTATTAAAAAATAATTACAAAAATTACTAAAATATTTTGTGATTATCACAATAAAATTACGTTTTTTCTGTGATTGTGTACGATTAGTACAATCTGTACAAGAACTAACCATACTCGAACTCATACTTGAATCCATACTAACACTAGCTACTGATCTAGTATCGAAAATATCCGCAGTTACCGTTTTACCACAAACATTTTCCTCCTCTACAGTCACATTATTTCGAATAAACTCAAATAATTTATAATAATAAATTGAATAAAATTACCTATAGGTGTCGACCATCGTCCACCTTGTAATCCATGACTAGTTTCTCTTTGTTGTGCTAATAAATATTGTAAATCACTTTCCATACGTTCTTGATCTATATCTGTATTCGGTTTACCACCATAATGTTCCATTTGATTATCATTTAAATTCGGACTATTTATACCATTAATTAATTCAATTAATAGATGTAATTGTCGTGGACATAAAAATAAAATTAACGGTCCTAAATTAATTTCAATTGATACTTTTGGACCTTTCAAATCTTCTGTACGTTTCATACGTAATATTACCTGAAATTAACAATAAATTAATGAAAATATTTTCTAAATTGTGAAATTATAAAAGTACCTCAACAGTTCCGGTGAATTTAGCAAAATCAATTATATGTCCATTTTCTATTCGTAATTTATAAATATGATTACGTTCATTGTAAATTTCTGGTGTACGTGTTATTATAGTTAATGATGGTCTTGATATTAATGGTTGTGTACATTCAACAGTTGCAATATTAACACCATTCATTATAACAGTTCGAGATCTATATGAATATTCTAAATAGTTTTTATTTTTAGTTTGTGTTGGATCTGTTATTTCTTCTTTTGGTGGATCACTACCAGCTTCATCTCTATATGTAATTCTAACAATAAAATAAATTAATACAATTATTTTATTATAATAAACAATTGATAAATACTCTTTTATATTGAAAACTATTCCTATACCAACTGGACTATCAACTGGTGCATATTGTAAACGAACTATTGAATCAACAAATTTGACTCGAATCTTACTAAAAACTACAAAGAAAAACAAAACAATAATCACATAAATATGTAATAAAATCAAGCAAATACTTGAATCTATAGTTTGGGCAAACATAGCTAATCCTTCTGATGATTGTGGTGTTTCATTTAATTCTTCCATTATACAATCTTCAGCTAAATGTAGCGAACTTGTCATTGATCGCCACATTGATTCAAACATTGATGTAGCTTCAAAAAAAATAAAATCATAATTAATTTTCAATATAAATAAATCAAATTATTTTTAATACCAGGTTCATAACGTTCTTTCGGTTGTAAAGTTACTTTAAGATTTGTTATTTCTAATTGACTGAAACCTTCTTTCCATAATATTTGTATATGTATACGATCTATATGGACTTCAATTAATTCAAATGGTAGATTTTCTTTACTGATTCGATCATTTAATACCTAAATATAGAAAATAAAAATAGAAATTAGATTATAATGTTTACATTTTATGAATTATTTGATTTTTATGATCTAATAATGCTACAATTAGCTCAGGATTCAAATGAAAATTCGCTCGAATTTGTTTATAACAATTGCCACAATAAAAAAAACAATCAACAGTATTATAGTAATAAAAATAAAATTGCAAGGTTTGTCGTTTACGGATACTAAAAAAAAATGGAATTTAAAGTAATTATTTGCGTGATTTAACAGTTCTTTATCGTTACAAACAAATAAAAATAAATCATTAAAATTTTTATTTGTCATTGTATTTTCTTGTATCAAAATTATAATTGTTATCGAACTTTTAAACACGTTGAATTGGAATTTTTCTATTTATAAATCGATAGTTCTTTCGATTAGATTCCATTATTTAAAAACAAAAATAAATAAATAACCTTTCTAACAAATGTAGCTAAAATTAAATTAATACGGAAGAGGAAAGCGAAATTTAACTACTATTTGTCGGTTATTTTAGATGTGCCCCCATTTCTTGTAGGAAATGTTGATTTATAATTTGAAACCGATAGAAGAGTGCTGATTTACGTTTCACAAATAAATACCGAGTCTCATCAACTTAAAGTTTATGGAAAACATGGAAAAAATTTGCAAATCCAATAATATTTTCAGTAGAAATATGGGAATTTGATTCTTGTGATGGAAAAATCAACAATACCTAAAAAACATGATAAGAATAAAAAAATTTGGGTCATTCTGATTCTTTTATAATTCCACCGAGACACAATTACCAAAGGTAGATTTCCATCGAAATTACCAGAAAATGACGCATATTTTCGTTTTTTCTTTGTTTAAAAACAAAACACGAATTCCATTGACAATGAAAAATTTAGTATAATTAACATGGTGATATGTGACAATCATTTGTTTTTAGATTACGATATGAATTATCGAAAATAAAGCCATTTATCAATTAAAATAAATTTTCATCAAAAAACGACTATCGTAATGATCGAGGTTGATTATACTCAATTTGTTTCGAAAATTACAGCCATAATTTCGTAATCTTTATGAATAATAATTGTTGATTTTTTGCAAAAATCGACATTTAACATGTGGATAAAAAAGTTTTTCTATTATTAATCTCGGTACAACTCTTGTCAGGCTAACAACTAAAACGTTAAAATGGGTAAAATTCATTCCGCCCCTAAATTTACGATCCTTGCCATTTTCCCTGGATGTAGGTACCCCAATTATTGTTGTTGTCCTTGACACAATTTTCGCATACCGAGATCAAATTTATTTATCAAAAACATTTATCATTTAATCTGTGTGTTGGTCTATTTTTTTTTTTTTTTTTGAAATGGTTCAATGACATCATTCGCAGTTTGAACACACGTTTTAGGTTTTTGACGTCGTAATTTCGTGTTGTTTTGATCACAGTCAAGACCAAGGCCATTGCTGAATTGGGTTACTTTTATTCTAAATTACAATAATTTCAATAGGAATCGATTTAAATATGTTCAATATTGTTCAATTTCTATGAATATTAATCTGTTAATTAATAAAAAAAACTTTGTAAATCAAAACACAAACAATACAAAGATTGATAGATCGACCTCGAGACGTAAATATACGAAAATATGCACGTGTCAATGTTATGCTACCATATCCTTCTATTGTATGTAAAAATCTTGCAAATACTCACATTAACATTCAATAAAATATCTCTAATTTGTGCTGTACCATTCGATATATCTAA
The DNA here is from genome assembly GCA_037414795.1 of Stenodera caucasica. Classification (NCBI taxonomy): domain Eukaryota; kingdom Metazoa; phylum Arthropoda; class Insecta; order Coleoptera; family Meloidae; genus Stenodera; species Stenodera caucasica. Next base: position 11,257 of record JAZBGZ010000795.1, on the reverse strand, counting down.
TGCTAATTGATTTTGATCAATTTCACCATCCACAAAATCACTAAGATAACGTTTCAATAAAAATTTACCAACATGTTTTTTAACAAAATCAAACGAAAAATTCAATTTATCCATCATTTGAAACTAACACAATTATATTATATTATAAATGTTGTTATTTAATTTATTATTTGCTATTTAAGAACTAGACCTTTGTTTTGGTGTCCATTAATTTAAGACGTGCTCTGTATATTTGTTTGACAATCAAAACAGCTGGTTTCCGCTTTTGCGCAGTAGATGAACTTGCCCGCCATCAGCGCCCTCTATGTACACTCTTCTCAAAAAACTCATCAAACCAATCAGGGGCGGCACTTATGAATTGCTACGATTTTCCCAATAAAAAACCATTTCCAATTCGATCCCAACCGTGATTTCACTCAATTTGTGGCTCAGTTTTCATCTCATCCAACAAATCATCGAAGTGTATGTAATAAAAATACGAGGTTACTCGAATTAATTATGATTTCCTCTAAGCGAATAGAACAAGTAAAATATCACCAATCAAACAATACAATAATTGAGATTGATAGTTTATAATCCAATTGAACTTGGATGTTTCGAAATCAATCCAATCCAATCTGATCTGATCCAATATACAACTTTTGTCCCATAGTGTACTTGCCTTGTCAATACTTTGGATTGGTGGGGATGAATGACATATTTCCGTGAATCGTCACGTGTGACGTTTCGAAAAATCCTAACCTCAATTATTCGGCTACGTATTGTTGAATTTTCAACCAGTATTAATCCTATTTTATTATAATTTATAAAGTGAGAGTAGAAACAATGAGTGGTGATTTAGTTGATAATGTGAAAAATTTAAAAATGGACAAACACAACGATTTCGTGGACCCTTGGAATGTGGTTAGTCAAGCCGATACTGGTGTTGATTACGACAAATTGATAGGTTCGTAATTATGATTGAAATTGAGTTTGATTTGATTTAGAA
>JAZBGZ010000795.1:0-10173 GCA_037414795.1 Stenodera caucasica | reverse complement strand
AATCGATGCATTTAGGGCATTTAATACCATTTCTATTTTGTAAATGGCTGCAAGATGTATTTAACGTGCCTTTAGTTATACAAATGACCGATGATGAGAAATTCTTATGGAAAGATCTCAAAATGGAGGAAGCCCAAAAAATGTGTATCGAAAACGTTAAAGATATAATTGCGATCGGATTCGATCCGGACAAAACTTTTATATTCTCAAATTTAGACTATATCGGGTTAGTAGAGAATTGCGCAAATTTTGATAGTCTTTAAAACCTTGATAAGATAGAATAATTGAACCGTTTATTTTATGATTTATGGTTTTAGGCAATGTCCGGAATTCTATCGAAATATGGTCAGAATTCAAAAATGTGTAACCTTCAATCAAGTCAAAGGTATATTCGGTTTTGACGATAGTACAGTAATGGGTAAAATTGCATTTCCATCCGTACAAGCAACACCAGCATTATCAACATCATTTCCGCATATATTCAAACAAACGAAATTACCATGCCTAATACCGTGTGCGATAGATCAAGATCCATATTTCCGTATGACACGTGATATAGCACCGAAATTGGGCTATCAAAAACCGGCATTACTACATTCAATATTTTTCCCAGCATTACAAGGTGCCAAAACGAAAATGTCAGCATCTGATCCAAATTCAACGATTTATCTATCGGATACACCAAAACAATTGAAAAACAAAATAAACAAACATGCATTTAGCGGTGGTCAGAGCACACTAGAAGAACATCGTCGAATCGGCGGCAATTGTGATATTGATATATCCTATCAATATCTAAAATTCTTTTTGGAAGATGACGAGAAATTGAAACAAATCAAACAAGACTACAGTAGTGGTGTTTTATTGACTGGTGAATTGAAGAAGATTTTAATTGAAACAATAACACCGATTGTTGTACAACATCAACAGAATCGAGCTACAATTAGTGATGAAGTTGTGAAACGATTTATGACACCTAGGAAACTGGCATTCGATATTTAATTTATTTATTTGATTATTTATTCGTTTATTTAATAACAATTAATTTGGACTATTGTGATTGTTTTAATGGTTTGATTTAATTGAATTAAATAGAAATTTACATGTGCGTTACAAGATCCTCTAGAGGTACATTTTTCTCGTGAGTTCCATCAATTTCACTTCTACTCGTTTGTTTTCTTTCATATAAATACCATATGCTGAAAGTGTATCTTTTTAGAATTTGGCTTATTTGTAATTATTGGAACACTTACACTACAACTATAATAACGAATAGATACAATATCATTCCAACATAGAAGAAAGCCGATGGGAAATTATCGATGGTATTGACGTAAATTAATTGATTGAAAAACGGTATGGCAACAGCTTGACTGATAGCTTCACAAATACCGAATAAAGATTGAGCTTTGCCTAAATCATCTTCGGATACCGTTTTTGTCGCCATTGAACGTATAGCCATCGGTGCTAAACTCATAATAATACTCACAAAACTCGCTAAAATAATTCCAATCAATTATCACTATAATCGGTTAATTCAATTAATTTATAATTACCAACATAGAGCCATGTTACTGTATTTGCGATAGCGAAAATTAGATTTGTTATGACTTTATCGAATAATGATAAGCCTAATATTATCAAATCGTGCAGATTTAAGACTTTTGTGAATAGGGAAATACCGACCAAATTGCCTGTTGGGGGAAAACAATTAATTTACATCCTCAAATTGATTTTAGCCGAAAATTCGCAATATTTCCACTTAAAATCGTTTTATGGAGAATACGAAGTTTCAGCCGAAATCGAATAATTTTCCAAGTACCGACTAAATGGATCAGAGTGTTAAGTGTCGATAAATAACTGAATTCAACTACCGTCCATTGGAAAATATTCTGAATGTACAAAAATACGATGCTTCCTTCGCCTGAAATTTGTGAAAAATTAAACAAATGATGGTTCTTGGGGAAATACTCACCGACTACTACGAGATTATAGACGAAAAATAGGAATAAAACAAGGCTGATTTTCAGTCGACTTTTACCCGGAGTTTTCTTCAATAATAAATTGAATGTTTCTAGAGCGTAAGCTGGATTGAAAGCGTCGACTAAAAACGGTTGTTTCTGATCGAAATTCGGCTTGCGCGGCTCTTTAATGAAGAACAATCCGTAGAGAATTCCGAATAGGAAAAATCCAGCTCCAATACTCAAAATTGCAATATAGCCTAATTGGCTGTAGAGAATTCCACTGAACGATTGTACAACTGGCTGGCAAACACTCAAAACAATTTGTATAATACCGACGCGAAGTGTTCGCATTTCTAACGAACTAACGTCGGCTATGTAAGCATAGACGGCCATTATCAGCATAGTTGGGCCGCCGAAGAATGATGGTATAACGGTTTGGGAGATGCCTTGAGCCTCTAAGGGCCACGTTTCCATGAATATCACGCACAAAATACAACCGGCGACTGCGAAAAATTCACCGAATATCGGCAACAACAAAAAGGGCTTACGCAATTTATGACGGTCACTGTACGAGCCCAAAAACAACACCAAAATTAAGGGCATTACACTTTGTAAAGGCTGTTGCCATGAGTGCATTGAAGCTATCGATTTTTGTACATTTCTATTTTCGATTTGATATTTTTGATTTTCACCATATAAAATTGCATTACATATTGTATCATTGTAGGCCCAATTGACACGACATGATTTTTCCAATTCTAAAGCACCCAATCCGGGTCCACAAAACACAGTTGCCATGAAATACGACGCCAATAGAGGCTCAACTGTTATCAATTCTTTAACGTAAAACAATCGTTCTTTCATCGACATTGTTTTGAAGGTTTTCCGCTGTGTCTCTTCTTCGTTTTGTTTTTCCGGTAAATCCGGCACCAAATCGGTGGTTGATTGCGACATTGTCTCGAATTCTTCAACGCGAAATTTCGGCCACAATTCACATCACTGTTTACAAACATCTCAACATAACGCGACTACTTATCGGTTGAAAACCTGTTTAGATGAAGATGCTACAGCAATTTAGGAAGTAATTCGATGGATTTGAATAGTCGTATTGAAAAAATTATAGATCCTGTTGGAGCGACCTTGATGCTAGAATTATTATTCAAGAATATTGTATGAATAATAATTAAATGAATAACAGAAATTATCTTGAGATATTAAAATTTTTATTTAATCGGTGAAGGTCTCAACCAACATTTGTTTTTCTCAAACACCAATTAAATTTTTTTTCCAATTTATTCATAAATTAAAACGCGATAAACATAATGAGCGAAGGCTATCGTTTTTGACTGTTAAAAAAACTATAAATGTTCTTATTTTTGACTTCATCCGAAAATTCGGATTTTTTGATGAAAACAGGAACAAACTACATAAATAACTCAATTTATTCATTATAAATTATTTGATTGTGTTTGTGTGTGTATACATTATTGATGCCTTAAAATTATAACTACAATAAAAATGACAAAAAGATAAACACATCAGATTCAGTTCCATTTACCATGAGAAATTGACAAAAAAGAAAAAAATTAAGCAAATCAACCCGCAATTTTTACAATAAAATACACGGAAAATTTTACAATTATTTGAAAAAAAAAAAATCTGTGATGATTCATGAGAATTATTAATGATGACATTAATTAATTGTTGTTTAATTAATAGTGATTGATTTTCTCTCTAATTATATAGGCCAAGTTATATCACAGTTGCTAAATTTCGTTCATCTCGTGATTTATTATAATACAATGGAATATTAGAATAAAATAAGGAAATCTGTTCTAATTTCAAAATAATAATATTAATTAATGATAAAAATAATGAAAGAATTTCTCAACCGGTAATTGAACAATATCAAAAAAATTATTTTTCGCAATCTATTTTTGACTCAAACGAATATTTTGTGCGGTAATTCAATCGAACATAATAATTATTTCAATTTTGTTCAATTACTTATAGACAAATTTTCTCATCAATAAAATATAAACAAGATGATAAAAATAATGATAAACACAATTATAGTTAAATATTTACAGAAAAAAAGCGACCAAGTATCCATAATTTAATTTAAATAATAATAATAACAAATTGGGTGAAATAATTCGTGTTATCATGTTTTGACAAAAATTTCATAATAAATCAGCGAATTAGCTAATTATTTAATTAAGATTTGTGTAAAAGACTTTTGCAAATGAGTTTATATTAAAAATATATATATAAATTTTTTTCTTCATTTTGATTTATTTTTACAATTATCTAATGTTAAATGAATAACATCAATTCACATTCTCAATTTTTCTTATAATTTAAAAATGAAATTGTAAATATTATGTTAGTTCTGATTGTTATCATTATATTATCATAATTATTACTGGTTAACTTCATCAGTTTTTTCATTATCCCCATAGAATTTTGGCTGAAAAGAATTCGTTTTTACCTAGTTTAATATTGATTTAAAAAAAATAATACTATAGCTAAATTAGTATATTTATCAGATTATTCTCAAAGGTTAAATTATTATAAAAACAAAAACAAAAAAAAAAGAAATAATTATCTAATTAATCACTTTTATAAAAATTGAGAAATAATTGATTCTTACGCAAGATTTCGAATTGTATTATTTCTAGAAAATAGTGATCTACTGGTTGAAAGAATCCGGACAAACTGCTTTTTTGATTAGCAAATTTTCAAGATAAATAAATAAAAACTACTATTTTGAGCTATTTTCATCTGAATTAATTAAAATTAATGAGAAAATGTCAGTTTTATGTACGACTTCAGTAGAACTGAAATAGTTATCCGAGGTGAAAAGTGAAAAACAATGTACTTAATTCAAATATTCATAATGCAACTAGATATTTCAATATCATCTTTTGTTTCGCAAATCACATCAAATTTGAAGCCCTGAATAAAAATCTGAATAATCACAAAGGCTTCTTTTATCTTTCAATTCAATAAATAAACGAGCAAGTGATAATAAAATTAAGAACTAAGCAATTATTTCACAAAAAAAAAATTATTTTTAGAAAACAACGAAGCATTATAATTTATCAACTAGTACAAAACAAAATAAAAATAAGCAGCAATTTCTTTGTTTTATATTTACCAAATAATTTTTGTTATAATCCAAAATAATTATTATAATTGAAACGGAATTAACTTGAGAAGGGGAAAAAAATAACGCAAAAACATTCCACTTACAAAAAATAATTTAAAAAAAATAATAGTTTTTTATCAACACGTATAACCAAGACAATGGCTCTGAAACTGTTTCAATATTCGTACTCAATTATTCCAATTCAATAGAATAAAAGAAAACTTCTATTGATAGTAAAATAAATAATAATATATTGTATTACTTACCATATCATGAGATTCTGGTTGATTTCGATTAGTTTCATCATCATCATCAGAATCTTCTTCGCCGGATGAATCAGCATCTAAACCAACAATAAAATAATAATAAACAATAATACAAGAATAAATAGAAAATTTTTAAAACCTTTATGAGAGTTATCCATTGATGTATTATTACTTTTAGCTGTTAATAAATCGTAACAATGAAGACAGACTCTTAATGGTTTTGAACTTTGATTAGGTAATAAGAATCGTTTATTTGAACAAGGACCACATACGACTGCTCCACATTTTCTACAATGATGCTATAAAAGAGATTTTCACAATTATTTCTAATTCTCTCTAAATCAATGAATAGTTACCCTTCTATTAATTAGGGTGAATTGTGTTTTTTTGCAGTGCATACAAACAGGAGCTTCTCCATCCGGTACCCAAACAGCTGCATGTTCTTCAATTGCTTTTTTCCCACCTAAAAACCGCAATTTTTCTCGATTATAATAAATTAATAGCAAAAAATAAACGTGATAGTTACTTTTTCTTAGTAAATCTTCGATACATTTATTTATATGTGCCATCCATTCTTGTTTTTCTGTAGCTGTAGCTGCATATACAGCGAATGATTTCGAAGCTGTCCGTATCAACCATCCATTTTTATATTCTATCATAACAAAACAAATTATAAAAATAATTTTAAAAATTCTATACAGTATATTTACGATTATCGTCCTCTTGACTCTCCAATTTGACTTCTTCTAATGGTATGATATGTTGTTTATTATATTTCTTTTTATTTATAACAATATTCCCATAAACTAATATATCGTTGAATAGGTAAAATTGACGTGTTTTTGGCTTTTTGCGGCACATTTTCGTTAATACACCTTCACCGACGAGAACACGACCTGGCACACCTAAAGGCTAAAATTTCCACAATTTTATTTAATATTCAACTATAATAATGAAATTAGACACAAACTTGTCCTGAACCGCCGAAACAGTTCTCAACCATTGCTATTCGTCGACTATTTGCTTCACTATTAACTAAAACAGACATTTTATTAAAATTGAAAATTTATATATTTAGAAAGATCAATGTTTGCTATTTCCTATTCGGAAATGAATATGTAAATAAATAGAATGATTCTTATGGATGAATCATCAACATTTTGATTGATAAAATTTTCAACATAAGACTATAGACGGAAATATAGTTTAAAATGATTGAGATTTAGAAGAATTCGAAAGTCGACACTCTCCAAAAGACACTTACGTGTAAATTTAATTGAAAACTAAACTGAATGAACACGATAATTAGACCATGAACAAATGTAGAAAAGAAAAATTCTACAATTCTCAATTTGGAAAGATTCCCTTTTACAATATGCAATTGTGAAAGACTCATAGAATTTTATTAATGAACAGTTATGTGATTAATTGAACAATTTTAAATAGATACAAACCTAATTTGTCCACCATTTTTATTTAAATTAATAATTATACAAAAATTTTCTTATTATAGCGAAAATTACACCCACTTGCCCACTTTGTCATACAATTTGACATTTGCCAATTGTCAAAACGCCTTATTTTCCAGGTTGAGCAGCGCCGAGAAATCAAAAACACTAAATCAGAATATTACTTTGGAAATCTTATCAAAAATAGCCAATACTACAAAAATCAACTCTTTGCACAAATATGCTTGCTCAATGAAAAACTATAATTAAGCATTGTTCATTACAATATAAGTAGTCACTTCTGGTTTTTAGTAAAATTTAATTGCCTTGAGGTGGTATTGAGCTGTTATGAGAACTATTTATAGCCTCACATTGTTTATTATTTATTGAATAAAAATAATTTTGACAATTGATAAATAATGCGATACGGTAATAATTTTACTCAAAATTATATCATTAAGAATAATGCTTGATAAATATGAAAGTTTCAAATTAGGGAATATGGTAATATGGTGTTCAGAGCTACTATTAAGCATTTGGGTCACACCATTTGTCACATGATCTGTCATTCATTTCACTAGACGAAAATTCTGGTTTATTTTACCTGAAAAATTCGAATTTATTCCAAATAAAAACTGTTAAAGTGAACAAATAGCAATAATGGCAATCTGTGGCCCAAAATTATCACTTTGTGGTTTAATTTTAAGTGTATGGGGCGTAATCCAACTGGTAACTATTCATCATTAAAACAATTCGAATTATCTATTTAAATTAAACAATTATCTTTTGAGGGCTTGATGGGTATTTTTTACTATTTCCATGCTGTTGCATTAGCCGAAGATTTACCAGAAGTCGAATTACCCAAACCTGGTGAGGATTTCAAAGAGTTTTATACACAAATAGATCGAGGCTACACACAAGTAAGTTCATTAATAATTGGGATTTAATCATATTTTTTTTTTAAATAAAAAACACTTGCAGAATGCTTTCAATTGTTGGATTGCGGCATTACTTTACGTTGTCACGTTGGCGTTTTCTGCACAACAATTCTGGTTGAATAATCGATCATCATTGAGCGTTTAGAATTTATTTTTAATCAACACATTCCTCATTATTTTCGCCTAAATGATCAGTGTTAACAGTAGATGTTATGTATTATCAGTTGTAAATAAAAATAGGGTTGAAGTGTAATAAAACAATTATATTCCAGACAAAAAAAAAATATTCAACTTACACCTACACAATATAAATATAATAATTGAACAAATTAAATTTATTTGTTCAATATTTATAAAATCGAAAATTAACTATCCGAACTATCTTGATCGTATGAACATGGCCTATAATACCATAAATTGTCTTCTTTATAATCTTTAATCCTATTATTATTCCTACTAGTACTAGGTCCTGATTTATTACTCTTATCATCATTCTCTTGATGATGTAGTACTTTAATTTCACTTTTAACATTTGGTTTAATATCGTAATAATCATCATTATCATAACTACAATTACCAATATTACCATCATCATAATTATTAACAATGGATTCAGTTTTTGTACTATTTAAACATTCAATTTGTTTCGAATCAATTGGTAATTGTTGAGTTTGTGCTTGTGAATTTCCATTAGATAATGAATAATTTAAACGATCAATTATATTTTTATCATAATTGAAATATTGTTGTTCTTTAGGTAATAATTTTCTATATTTATGTTTAGATTTGTGATTCTTTGCAATTTTCGCTAATGGAATATCATCCTCACTATCACTACTATTATCATTATTATTATTATTATTGGTATTATCATTAATTTTGCAATATTTCCTCTTATTTTTCCTACTGTCAGTTTTCTCTATTAATTTCAATAATTTCGAATAACTATGATAAGATTTATTTTTTGATCTAATCTTCTTTTTATATGCGTACTCTGATGAACTATCAGATGATGATGATGATGATAAAGATGATGTTGAAGATGTCGATGATGATGTTGAAGGACTTTTAGGCACATGCCTTCGCCTCTTTTTACTATGTCGACGTAATTTCTTTTCTTTAGATTTACGTTTATTTTTTATACGTATTTTTAACGGCAATATCGGCTTACGATTACTATTATTATTATCATTATTATTATTATTATTATTATTATTATTAGTAATACCATCATTATTATTACTCGTACTACTACTATTACTGCTACTACTATAATCACCATTAATATTATCATCAAGAATATTAGTAGTGTTACTAATATTGTTGTTGTTATTGTTCGTATTGTTGTTATAAATATTTGTTGTTGATATTTCTTCTGATACAATAATCGGTTCATCTGAATCTGTATCAAGTAAATCAATTATAATTGGTGGTGGTAATAATTGTTGTTGATTAACAATTGTTGTTGTTGATGGTGTTGTTGTTGAATTAACTATAATTACATCACTATCATATTCATCAGATACATCAATAAATGATGGTGGTGTTATTGTTAATGGTCGTTCTGTATATATAGCATGTCGATCATAACCGATCATATCGAATGGTGATCTCATAAAATTATAAAATTCATGTATAAAATGATCAGTTTTGTTACCTAAATAATCATATAATAATGTACGAAATACACGACTACATATATGATGACGTAATAAATGATCCATTATTATATCGACTAATTGCATTACTTGTTGTGTATTCTCATATAATAAAGCGTTCAATTCGCGATTCAACCATGGTACTAAACGAGCACGAGCATTTGGATCACGTCTGAAAATTTAAAAATAAATCAATACTATTCGATGATAATCATGATTATAATTTTTTACCTGTAATGTACCGGTGTTATATCCCTATAACGTCCTGTTATATCTGGTGGTGCAAATACCCATAAATTTTGTGCATATATTGAACGTCTGAAAGCTGTCGAAGTATCACCAACACCACGACGTCTTCTAGGATGAGGATATCTAAAAAAATTACAATATTATATAATAATTATTAAATTCCTTTGTATGTATGTCTAGTGATAAACAACTTTTTTGAAATTTAATATGTATTATTATCTACTGATAATTGAGCTGTGATTATGTAAGAAATAATACAAACTCAGTTGAAGTTTTATCATAATTTCGAATACATACCTTCCTGGTTGGAATGTACCAATTGTGATTAGGGGATGATCGAGTAGCAACTGTTGGATAGCATGTTCGCCACGTGTATCAACCGTTAAAGTTGTCCTACAATATTAATATATTTTTATTACAAAGACTTCAAATTTAATTTTTTTGATTACCTAAAATGATATTGGTGAGGTGGTGGTGGTGTTACCGGTGGTAAATAAAT
>JAZBGZ010000793.1:0-22169 GCA_037414795.1 Stenodera caucasica | reverse complement strand
ACTTTATAAGGAAAAAAAGTTTGAAATATCATTAAATCGATGTAATTTCGATACTTTGTGCTTCAAGAACAATCCACCCTCTCTAGAAGAGCTCGAATTAGTTAACAAAAAAATCGCTTTTATCAATTCTGTCATCGATCATATTATTTTGTAATTAATTCCAATAACATTCATTATGTTTACTCGTTTTTTATACGCAATTTAAACAACTTCATATATAATTAATAATTATTAATAGATTGGGAGATAATTAGGTACTTGAAATTATGCGTTCGATAATTATTATCAAACAAACACTATCTCGATTATGATCTTTATTTATTCAAAGCAAATGTTATTATTTATTTATTATTTTTCGATCGTTAACGTTGTCTCCCCGATATTCCATCTCTAATCTCTTTGATTTCATTTCAAATATGTAAATTGAGATCTGTATCGAATTAATGTTGCAGTACTTATCGATTATGGCGAATTATTTGAGCCGTGATAATAAAAAAAAGAGTTTTATCATTCAAACGATTAGAGATTCAAACTTCTTATTTTTTTTCCGCTTTTCTATTTCGCTGATCTTTTTTTCACAAATTTTATATCTATTTTATTCATGAGTTTTCTTCAAATAAATCTCATTTATTGACGAAAAAGATTCTCTAGAAAAAAAATAAGATTTCCTATCATACTGTTTCAAGTGGAAAATTTTAAACTTTTTCAATCTTTTTTAAATTTTATTCCCTCGAAATACTTGCCAGAAATGATTTCGCAACGTCTACTCATTTTTATTTTGGACTTCATAAATATTGAAAGCTCAACTTTCCTCCAGGGAACAGAAATTTTTGTTTATTATTGAAGAGCTATTCGGAAAAAGTGGGAATTTTCACTTATAATGTTTCTCATTGTTTAATAACTTGAAATAATGTTTCGAATAATTATGGAATTTTCAATAGAAATTGATTTTCTAATGTTAACGAGAAATTTGTATTTCAATTCATAAATCTTGATTAAATCGTCAGTTTCTAATATGGAATTCCAATGAAATGACTGATTAAAAACTTAAGACGAATTTGCGTATTTGTGTCGCTAATAAAAACTTGTTTGCTCCACAAGATTTTCTTTCGATCTTAACGTGAAAGTCTCGATTAATTTTTTCCAGTTCGATTGAGGACTGAATTAGTTTTCGGCTCGGCGATCTATTTTAAGATTAATTTTTTTTGGCTGTTGGAAATACTCACTTAACATTTTGACGACATGTTTGGTGGCCTGGGCATTTTTTGCGAAATTCTTCCGTCCCTCGTCCTCTTGGGCGATTTTCTGTAATTTCTCATTAGCATCCTCATTCAATACAAGTACCGTTTGGGTTGTTGGATTCGTGTAGTGAACACCACTCGATTTACATACTTTACGCTTCAGTTTCAAACTATTACAACGTGACGGTCTCACAGTCGATTTATGTAATTGCAATCCGATTAAAACATATAAAACGGTAATTAGGGACATTGGAGCCACGAAAAATACAACAGTTGATATTTCGAATGCATGCGGTATTAATAGACGTTTCACCATACAGACACAATGGTCTTCGATGATACGACCATCAGATAATTGCTGGTATACAACGCCAAACGCCATTGCTTGCGGTACAGCTAAACACATAGCAATTATCCATATTGCTACGATAAATTTTATAGCGCGGTTCAATTTTGAAAGTGTATGCGACAGAAATGGGTGACATATTGCAACGTAACGTTCAATTGTGAATGCAGTTATTGTTAAAACAGTTGCATTGGCTGACGTTTCAGCAGCGAAACCTTGCAGAACGCAGAACGCTTCACCAAAGACGTACGGATATTTTGACCTAAAAACAAAACAAGAATCCATTGAAATACGTCAATAATTCGGAAGAGAAGTCTCGTGATTTTTTTCATATTGTTGGATTCTTCATTACTCTTTGGAGTAAAATATTTTTTTCAATGAAAGTTGAGTATTTTCCAACGAAGAATTCACAATTAAGATAACAAGTAGGGTCTCCTCTAAAATACTCCCAAGTTTTGAATTAAATAGTTTTAAAAATAAATTCACTGATAAAATTTCTTTTATCTCACAACAAAGAATCCATAAATTAAAACTTTAAAATTCCCAGTTGGCTTCTGTAAGGGACTAGAATTAAGGCAATTCAATTCTCACGAGATTGAAAACCACCCTTTAACAAAAATCAATTTCAACCTTAATCAATTTTTGAATTAGACATATAATTTCCAAGTTTCCATAATAATCTCTAGTAATGTAAGATAGTTGTTGTTTTTTTTTTCTAAAAAAAATTTCTTATTTTCTCAATAGCGAGCTTGTACTGTGGAAATAAGGTTGCGTTACAAAATAGGCTGTCTTCTACTCGTCAATATTTCCGTTTGTGCTCCTGTCAGTCTATTAGTAAAGGCTTAAAATATTTTCAGCAGTTGTCGTATAGTGAACATCCGGTATTTAAGCAGAACATTCAAAAAATATTCAAACAAGGGAAATGAGATTTTAGCGACATGTTAAAAATCCAGTTTTAATATTTATGATATTCTGAGTTTATATTTATTACTGTAATTTCCATAATACAAATTATAAAATTTGTATTTATAATGGAAAACAACATATTTTTTCCTAGTACATAATTGATCATCATTTTAGATTCTAGTGGATCAAAATTAACTGCGTCGACTTGACTTTACTACAGAAAGAAAAATGTGCTAGACTTATGAAAATGCTAAAAATTGATAATAAATAATAATATGGGATTACAGAAAGATTCGTTGAAAAATATGGAAATCTCCCAAAAAAAAAATATTTAAAATTTGATCAGCGAACATAGGAAAATTATACAGATTTTTTTTCAATTATACAGATTAGTGTAGAATTTGACCCAAATCAGGCGCGATTTAACTAAAAATATCAAGATAAATTGATCAAAATCGAAAAAAAACAAACAAGAAAAAGCATAGTAATTTGACTATAAATATATGAAAGCCGTTGAAAGTTTAAATGAAACATTAAAATTTTCTAATGAAACCATAAATTTTGCGAGAAATTACTAAAACCGTTATGGTAATCGAAGAACGTGACAATTTGTTTGAAAATATTTCAATATTACAGGGAATTGAATGAGCTAAAATCTCCTAATAACTATCAAGTTCGTTGACTATAGTCTAGAGTCAAGCCGACAATATTGGTGTTGTTCCACTATAATCAAAAGTTCAGAATTCAATTTTCAACTGATAACTGTTGCGTTGATTGTGTTGATTATTGACATATTAAACTATAAAATTTGAAGAATACGAACCATATGTAATAGATTTCTGGTGGTAAGCCACAAACTAATAGAAGCAAATCGGATATAGCCAAACTGAATAGATAATAATTTGTGGCTGTATGCATTGATTTATTGCGTGCTATAACAACACATGTACTAATATTTCCAATAACACCACTGAAAAATGTTAAAATATAGACAATTGTGATTGGGATCACTATAGATAGTGGATCACGACGTGGACCCCAGTCTTCTATTTGTACTGATGATGAAGATGATGATGATGATGACGATGATGTTGATGTTGAGAAATTCAAAAAATTCAATGTTAAATTTTTATTAGCAGATGCATTATCTATCGATTGATATAGTAACGTGTCATTTTCTTCTTTATTAGTTTTACTTGAAAATATTATTATACTTTGCATGTCTTATTATAATAATTATGTCCGTTTCGATTCATCCATCCCAATAAGCAGCAGTCTGGAACAAATAATAAACAAAAATTCATTTGTTTGGAATATTAAAAATAACGAGATTTCGAGCTGAAACAGTCCGTATATTTTTCCATATTTAAGCAAAGCATAATAATAAAAACTTTACAATCAGAGAGATTGAAATTTATGGTTATAGAAACAGTTGTAATATAATTTCGAACTATACATAATTCAACAAAATAACAATGTAATTTTGACAAAAAAACCTAACCATTTAATAATTTTTATTTTAAATGTACTATTGATATTGGTGATTTAATCTATAATCAAGTGTGGCTCTCTCGTATAATCCTATTTACTTTTATATACAAGACTTTAATTTAAATTCTTTAATCACCTTATCTCATAAATGAATGTGTCAATTTGTTTATTGGAATTACAATCACCATTACTCCAAAAACTAGTCTATTGCTCTTTAAGCATAGTCGAATTCTCGTTGAGAATTAACTCAACTTAATTTACGAAATATCTTTCAATTGAAGTGGTGTGGAAATGACAGTGGAATACTCTTGAGGCAACTAATAACAAATTACGTAGGTGTAAAACGTGAAATTACCGAATCCAACCGTAATTCCCCAATCTAGTGCTTAAACTTCACAGTTTTCTTTTATTTTCCCAATATTAAATTGAGAGAATCAAAACGAAACGAGCTCTATTAAATTTTTATTATAATAGAGATGGAAAAATGGTGGATGCGCCGGGCGAATTATACCGAATAATCGAATTACTCGATATCAAAGAACTTTCACACATAGAAAATGGACCGAACTTTGACGATTGTAGAATTTCCGTCATCTCTATATCTATTTGGTTGAAAGATAATTAAATAATAATACATTGTAATAAATAAATAAATAAATAAATAAATAAATAGTGGGAGATTTAGTAAGTAGATAAGCCTTGAACCGCGAATTAAGCGATTAAAGATTGAATTTGTTTGACGTACGTTAATGCGGAAGTTTCGGTATTTAGATCTCAAAACTTCCTCAAAATTAAATACTTAATGCAAGACTACTTCAAGTGGAGATTCAACTTTAATGATGAGATAATTATTTTAATAATGATAAGACTAATGAATGAAGTTTGTATTGTTCCACTTTATTTTGACATTATCCTCATGATATTATTCTAAAACCCTTTCATTATGCAAAAAGTCTTTCCTTAATATGAATTTGTCTTGTTACCATAAGAAAATTACTCATGAAACGAAATAAAAAAGATTCTGCAATTTTTTATTCAACAGAATACGTCATCTCCACTTCAATTTAGATCTAGAAGATTCATCAATATACTTGTCAGTTGCTCGATATGATTGAAGAATTGTTCGATCATCAGGAAATTTTATGCGTGAGGAAATATATTCAAATTATGAAATAAATATTCCCAACTCATAAGGAAAATCGTTCTGTAAACAATTTTTAAATGATTTCTCTCTATAGATTTCATCATGCGTTTTCCAAAATTTCAATTTTCAACCACTTGGATGAATAAGAACGAAAAAACTTCAAAGTATCTAACAAAATTAGAAGAAAAATCGTACTTCTCTCTACATATACATGTAAATTGAATGCTGGCTATTATATGTGAGCTTTCGTATTTATATCGAAACTACAATAAACTGAATTATAGTAATTGTCCCCATTTTTGGAATAATCTAGTGATTTAATGCAAATATAAAAATGTTACAATCCATAACACTCTTCAAATGTCTATAAATCAAATTGGGAATATAGATGAAATTAGACGGAAAGAGTCCCAATATACATGAGAACTTTTCCTGCTTTTTCTCTGCAACCGACAATTTGACTTGACGAGAACTACTTACTTGTCCTTATGGAAATACAGACATTTTTTCAATATTTGAGAATGGAAATGAAACAGCTAGTTTTTTTTAAAAAATTCTGTCTACGAAGACGATTTTTTCACCCTTCAAAACTTCACAAGACTTCTTTCTTTATCTATTTATTCATAACATCAAATCAACATAAAAGGAGAAATTTCTGAATCATCAATTTATTCACAACTTTTTGTTGATGTAAATATTTAATTTTCTTGTTGACAGTTTAATTTGAAACGAATATAATCTAAATTTTGTTTTAAGGGAAAAAAGTGAAAGCTGAGAACAAAAATATTGCCAATTTCATTTGAAAATATTGGAATCTGGAAATTGTGGAGAAAAATACAATAATAAAATTGTCACGAAATCAATTTACTGTGAGAGAATAACGTTCAGAAAACATAAACGTTAGATGAATATTTTCATTTTTTGATAGAATTTTGGAAATATATTTTATACCTAAGAATTTGATCAATTTTTAAGAAAATCTTTAGTACATATTTTCATTCCAAAAACAACATAGTAGAAAAAAAAAACAGAAAAATACTAAAAATTATCAACTTTATTATAGTAGAGAAGTGTCTCAAATTATATTGGAGATAGCTAATAAATTGGAAGTCTTGACAAAAATCGTGATCTATTTCTAGAAAAAAAAAAAGGATAACAAACAAGATTGGGAACACAAGTAAATTTATCTTCAACAAACTATTTAGGTGAGAAAGCCAAACTTTATAGAAAAGATTGAGTAAAACTCCACAGTTTTGATAAAAAAATCGGAAAGCTCTAGCGGAACAATAAATTTGATTGAGAAAATAATCCGAAAACTTCAACATTTGATCTTTGAATAGTGACCAAAAAATTCTATATTGGGACATAAATCACTTTAGAACCGGCTTTGAAAACTATAGTTTGGCGGCATAGTTGTTATTTTATGTAAATTAACCGTAAACTTTCAATATTTGGTGATATTAAAAGCACAGATGTTTTTAACTAGAAATTGAAACAATACGATTTTCATCAAAATAAAACAAAACACTATTATATCGTTGATTAAATGTTTATGAAGTATAAAACTACTCTATTCAGCTAATAAAATCCATTCAAACATCATTCATGCGAGAATTTCTCGACACTTCAGCAACTGAAAATAAATAATTCATCATCACAACAAACGTTTGGACGAGAAAAAAAATATTATTTCAGTTGTTTTATTACCAGAAATGAAATTGTAATAAATTCCGGGAATGGAATGTTTATGAAACGAAACAAAAACTAGTAAAATTTCACAATATCATTCAGAATATTTTGGGATAAAAAATAGCAGAGTTGCAACTCTAAATAAAGGTAATTCAAGTGCAACAGGTACTCTTCAAATTTGCAGAATCACCTCAAATGCTAAATTGACAATTATATTAGGAGCAATCATTGTCATGAAATCAAGTAAATGACGTTCGAATTGGTATTGTTAAAAAAAAAAACACGAACGCGATACAGCTCAAGAATACTAAAAAAAAATCTCTGAATGAATAATGGAAATTTTCAGCATAGGCAATTAATCAACAATAGAATCATGGGCGAAAATTACAAGCTTTCCACAGCATATTTAACTTTGTGAAAAATTACTTCGATGTAATTACTGGAATTATTCAGTATTAATTATTATTCAAAAACAACTTATATCAGCGAAATCGTTTTTAGTCTATTGAGAATTTTCTTTGATGTGGCGCTGTAACGCAGTAGTGCAAAATAATTTTGAATTGATTTTTTTTTCTTTAAACTGAACAGAGAACAATGAAGCTTATTTGTATTCGTGCGAAATTGAGTTTTTTCATGCGAATCTACTTCAATTGAACAACTTCGTTGTCCAACTATTCTATTTATTTGATGTGCGACAATGAAAATAAAATCCAGATCTTTTTCGATTTCTGTATTAAATTATCATCGTTAAAAACAATAAACTCCGATTACAATTGGAGTGTGCTACTGACAGTAATTCTTCCATAATTCACCATAATTTCAATCGATCAGATTAATTTATTGGGCCTGAATTGCGAACATCACGTTCAAATAAACTTGTAATCTTCAAACGTGACAGTTCCAGAGATAATTGACTCAAGATGAAATCGTCTGTAATCCAAACGATTCTCCAACATAATTAATGAGAAACAAATAAAAATGAAAAATGATCATTATTGACTTTGGTATGAAATAGCCAAGATAAAAACAGGTTGCAAAGATCAAGTTACCAGATCGTATCTTTAATAAATTTATCTAAAGTTAATATTAATTAACAATATCGATTTTCTGTAGTAATTGACAAGATGTGTCGAGATTTAATTTCATTCATCGATTTCCATCAATTTCCTTGATAAATTTGCTACTTACCGTTATCTGAAAAAAAAGTTGAATAAGAGACAACGTTGTAGATTCGTAAACTTTTTGATGAATCAATCTCCTAATCTTGACTGAATCTTTAAATCCAACTAAAATAATGCTTTCGGGGAATTATTTTTAAAAAAAATATTAGCAGAGTCGCTATAAAATGTCGCAGAGATATACTCTAAAAATGTATATTACTTTTTTTTCTCATTTTAAAACAACATTAATCCACTCTTTATAGATTGAAACATTTGTTCAGAAATCCGATTAATAAGTGCTACCAGAGTAACAACTAGAATTGTTGAAAATAAATAGTAAATGTTCGAATAATTACAGATTCAATTAAATAATTTTGCCCTAATGAATTGTGGAAAATTCCCGATAAAGCATAGTAATAATAAGAAATCGAGAAAACTCACCAAAAGCTCAACTGACAATTTCTCAGCATTATCATCATCATCGTTAAAGTTCAAATTTCCGCTATTATAGTTATAACAACTACGTGCACTGAACTTATCAAGAATGAATGTAACGCTTGAGAAAACGCGCTTTCCATTCCACTATCAAAGCGCAAACTCAACACTTGGCCGTTCATGAAAAACCAACCAAGTCCTACTGAAACTTTACGTTTTATCCTTAATTTTTTCAAACGATCATACTCTATAATTATCGAATTTTCTCTCGATATCATTCTTTAGCTGAAGTGATATAATTGTTAATTAGGAAAATACTCTTTTAGTAATTTTGTGAAAGTGAAATGGTCCTTGAATCTGTGATATAAACCAGACAAGATCTGGCTCCTAATTTTGGAGCTGCTTCATCAAATTAACTCAAATTTAAATGGAGAAATAATTGTATCATTCCAATTTGCTTCTGAATTTCTTAATATCTACAAAATATCATCTTGAAGAAGACATAACGAATTAACCTGTAATTGAAAGTCTGTTGAATTAAAAATAAGTGTTAATTAAATGTGAACAATCAATTGAAAATAATCCCTAGCAAAATAGAGTGGGCTACGAATATAGGAGATTAAAAAAAATTTACAATTCATAAAATAAAAAAATTTAATCGACGTTCTTATCAAATTCAGTAGATGGAGTCCAATTTTTTTTCTGTATAAACTTGCAATTTCTGGAATTAAACCTTTACTTTTTTCCACAATCTGGAAATCACATAAACCGATCCGACCATTAAGTATATTATATAACGCCTACAAGTTTTATTCGCACACGTAAATCTCCCATTATTTCAACAAAATGTCACAAGTCTTGATACTTGAACATTTCAACAAAAAATTCATCAAGTTTAAAGTCAATTTTAATTGGCATATCTGTATTGATAGAGTAATTTGTAGGAATCATTCATGAGAATCCAACCCTTTTAAAGCCACTGGGGATATTTTACTTCGTAAATTCGAGTGATAATTGTTAGTAACAATTAAATTAGACAATATGCTTCCAACATTGTTTTATTAATCGATAAAAATCGAGTAAGTAATTAATTTAATTTGATTAAATAAATTTTTTATAACTAATCGTCAATTAGTAGTGTTTATTTTCAGTCGTGTACGCTATCTTTAGATAAGTAGACAAAAATAAACATACCAATCAAATTAAGTGATTTAGGCAATATATTTGGTTCAATTTCACGATTTGGTGATACAATCCGGCTATTTTTATCCTCCATTCAAATAATTGTTCAATGTAAGATATTAGTTTTGTTTTCGAATATGTCGCTCGAATTCAAGTTCAAATCAAGAAATATCAATGTTCTATTACATAGATGTCAATATGTCACAAATATCGTGAGTAACGAACAAAAATAAAACTTTGATTTGGTGACGAAATAACGTTCACGTTTCACTTTTACTGTCCTTCCAAATATAAAAGTCTCGATGATGAAATTGAACCAATAGGCATTTTCTTCCATTAGAATTCTTTATATTAACTAGAATTTTTCCGACATTAATCTGAATTGCATGCGATTTAATTTCCAGTTGAATCATTACAATTAGACTTTTTCCCGATCAACTAACAATTGAAAATAGTCAGTCGAGTCAATTTCCGGTCATTTGAATCTATATTGAAAACTATAAATTTTATCGAATATATTCAAATCAGTTATTGTGGATTGAGTATTCTATTAATTAATTGATTGAATTCAATCATTTGAAAAAATTAGTAGCTTATTCTGATTTTTCCTCGGTTCTATTTGCTCTATAATCATTTCAATTTTGAACATACAGAATTGAAATTCTTAACAAACATAAATTTCTTCTGATCCTCACAATTCCAGTTGCTTGTTGAAATTTGGAACTGAACTTTACTGTTATTTCTCGAAATTAAATGGCGATAAATTCGAAGAATGTCCAATTAATTATTACGACTTTTCCTCCCCTCGAAAACAAAAAAAAATTCAACTGTCTCTGAGTTACGAAGATTGTAGAAAAGTTATAACTAAGACTATTTTGTTTTACTTTCAAGTAAAATTGGCGGATGCGCCGGGCATGTTTTAGAGACAACTTTTATTATAAGCTTCTATTGTGAATTTTGTTTGTTTTCCATTTCACGACAAGTTTATCTGTCTATTTCACCGTGAATAAATTCAGTTGAATTTTTCGCTCACTGAGAAATCTTCACAAATATCGGACATTGAGTTATCTAGGGGAAAAATTGGGGTTCATTGGCAAATATTGAAGTTAGATCAGGCAAAAACTCCAGTATAGAAATTCTATATTCTGGAAGACTAAAATAACAAAATATCAAAGTTTAAATGCAAAGTGTTTAGGATTTATTTGGAAGATTGAGTTTTTCTATCACAAAATCTCACTATTAAAACTACAGTGAAAAAACAAGTCGAGGAATCAAGGAAGTAAGTTTTTTTTTTCGAAGAATTCGTGTGTATAGAAAATTAAAATTTGGAGGGGAATCCCCCTTTTTCATTATCTTTATTAAAGAAAGGTGATTGTTAATTGGCACGTCTACAATATAGAATTTCTAAATGGAAGTTTAAGTTGAAACGCTAAAATTGGTGGACTCGCCGGGGAACTCAATCTAAACATCACGTCTCTATTGTAAGATTTTCTTGTATTAATCCCAGAAATGCGACATCAAGCCTACTCTCACTCATTAATTCTTTAACTAACTCAAACAACAATATCCTTTCAAATTGCTATGCTATTTATTCCTACTACGTTCTCTTTAATGTTTGTGCTCATTCCATTAGAAAACCGCTAAAGTTTAATAAGAAACATTGATACAAGGAATATTAAACAATTTTTTTATCTTAATCTCAACAACTTTACGTAGGTGGTAATTGAAGTAAATCCAATTAATTAACAATTCTCAAATGAGAAAATAGATCAAATAGCAGTTCGAGTGGAAATCATTTCAACATCGTTATAATTAATTAGGAGAAAAACTGGAATTCTAGTGTAATTTAGAGATCTAGCAACAGGTAGGGATTGTTAATCAGCTCAAATATAGTGCATTTTAATGGCCAATATATTTACAATTCCCAATGATAATCAATTTTGATGGATGTTAACAATTTGGATTTGATTTGAAAACAGTTTTTCTGTCGAACTTAAATCGGACAAAGTCAAATAGAAGATTTCCACGCTATTACTTTGATTCTAGTCGGTGGTTTTTCCGAAAGATTGTTTTTTATTTTATTGTCGGTTTCGTTTCACTCAACATTGAAAATCGACATTGATAACTAAATTTCTGTCTAAAGACATCGTCAAATAAATCTTTGCCCTTTTTTCATATAGAATCAGACAAACAGATAAAAAGAAAATTCGTGTCTTTTCGTTTGTAAAATTTGATGCTTTGTAACTGATGCAGTTAAACTGAATAAGCAATATTCTACACAAATAAATATAATACAATATATCGCTAAATCTCTTCATGCATATAAATGAGGAATCAATATGTAATTTGGTTGGACTATTTCACTAAAGCCCACTTTATAACTAAATTTGCTTATTTTTATTTTTTTAGTATGAAAATAATCGACATAAATTCAATTTTCTCAACAATTTTAATATTCACGAAAATAAATACAAAGAAAAACTCTATCTGATCGCCTCCAATACTATAATACATTCTTGTTTAAAAAGGAACGAATATCAAAACTTACGTGAGATGAATTCTATATTATTTTTTACTCTATTTTTGTATTTCTTATCAAGGAAATTACCATAGAAAAAATGGATATTACTTGATAACTTGACGACACGTGTATTTTTCCTAATAAAATATAAATCATAAGAAATTTGATCGGGGAACAATTTTATAAATAAATAACGATTTGGAAAAAAAGAAACAGTTTCTTAAATAGAAAATGTAGGTAATAATTACGGATATGAACTTGTGCCAAATACAACATTGATTAAATTTCAATCAAATTAATTACGATTGAATTGTTTAATGTTTGATGTGAGTTTACAATAGCAATAACTATTTCCAATATTATTATTATTTAACAAATATTAATTTTAACAATTGCTCACATACCTAAACATACTGAGAAATTGCAAATGAAAACTTTGATGAATTATTGATGAGTTTTGTTGGAGTTAATTTATTATTTGTTTGAATTCAACTTTTTTCCACCTATACGATTGTAAACATTGCAGTATTATCGATTAGCTTTTAATGAATTGAGAATTGAATTCATTCTAGTAATTTTCAATAAGTCTATACTTTCGATTAAAAACACAATTATTAAAATTTTCACGTTTGAGAACCGTTTGAAATAAACATTTGAATATCAAATAACGAGTAAAAATTGAAAATTCTCAATTGATTCTTGTAATAAAAAGACTAAAAATTTCAAGTGAGTTTTTCTCCAGACTTTATCCATTGCTTCTTAACTCCATTACTTCATGTAAGTGGATTAATGGATTTTATGATTTTCTCAAAATACGTTTCACAATATTAAGTTCTTCCATGCTTAATCGAATAATGATCAAAGATCGACTTTATTATAGTGTTTTTATACCTATAATCGAGATGATGAAGTACAAAAAGAATAACAATCCAATTTTCCAATCTCTGAAAATGCCAGTTTCTACATATTTATGTGTAATTGGAGATGCTGTTATTCAATCAGAGCCGGATTTAGACACAATCTAAGCAATCGAATTATAATTTATTGAAATTAATAAATATGAAAAACTTATTCATTGAGTCGTCTATAATTTTAGAGCCGGACCTGTTCTTTATACATAAAGCTGAAAATAATTAATAATAATCGATTTAAAAAATTTGCCTTTTAATTTGATACAGATTATAAGAAAGGTTGTAAATTCAATTTTTCGACTTATCCTAAAGTCATGTTTCTAGATTGAATTTCGACACAAATGCTGCAATCGTTGATTGATTGCTGTTTGTTATTATGATTATTTTTTTTTTAGAGAGAAAATATTATTGTCAAAAAACCCAACAAAATGTAATGTAAATTTATGTTTTATTAATATACCTACCCATTTTATATTTCATTAATGAACAATAAAGAAATTCTATAAATAGATTTAAAAGGAAACGAATATTGATCAGAAATAATGAAAAATAAAGCTATTGTATTTTATCCTGTTGTAAGGATTCAGTAGCTTGAGTATTGGATTCGATAGCAAAATATCTCTATCAAAGTATAATAATATACAGAATGACATTAATGATGTAGGTTGTACAATTCCAACGAAGAAATTTCAGATTTTTTGCTGGGTTTACTCTTCAAATTATAATTCTTGAAACTACCATATACTTAACTAGAATAGACGGTATTTAGGTTTTTGTTAGGCAGGAAATTGGCAAACCTGGAGATCTTATTGTGGATAAGGATGTTTTATACGATCTTTGTATGAATAGAATACGTTGATGTTGGAATGTTGGGTAGACGGTTTAATATGAGAGACAGACACTTATGTTACAAATAATATAAATTTTATGAGGCGAAATATAATATAATTTTTTTTTATACATATAATGGGGGTGTATAAATGAGAAAAATTGTTGAAAAGTTTTCAAAATTTACCCTTCTAAATTCGAAATGATATAAAAATAATGAAACGAACGAAAACGAATGAAAAACTAGTTTTATTAAAATTTCTAAAACTAAATCACTCAAAATATAAATAATAATAATTTTTGAAATTTAAATTAGAATTGCTATTCGACTATTTGGTTGAATAATTTATTTCCAAATGAGCGAGTCTGAAATATTTGTACATCATCAAAAAACAAAGTAGACGAAACATTAATCTTTTTGTAAGAATTAAAATAATATTGAAAGTTGTACTGTGTTTCTAGTTCGTTTAATATTTGAAACTTTCAAATTCTATTATTTCGGTCAAGTGGAATAAATGCAGAAACTATGGAAATTACAGCACTGGAAACACAATAAAGTTTACTGGTACGATTCAGAACAAAGCTCCATCTCGATCTGCAAAAAATCATTCCATTTTAAAACATTTATTAGCCCTTCTGTTATGAGGTGATAATGAAAGTAACAAGTATGAAAGTCAAAGGCCAATTCTGGAATAAATAAATAATTGAAAACAATTAGTTATTGAGTCAAAATGAAGATCGAGTTTTGTTCAGAATGCGACTGCTTTTTGTATATTATTTTCAATGTCTTTCCATTAGGTCATCCACTCCTTGTTATCAGGTAATCTTTATTGAGAGAATTAATAAGAAATTCCTGCACAATATAAAAAAAAAGATATTGAAAAATTTGCCATCAGAAAATTATCCCAATTCCAAATGATAATGAAATATTTGTTTATTTTCATAAAATAATGATAATGATGACGATGACCTAGATTGCGAAAATCTCATGTTCTGAACATATTAGCATTTGATCAAAGTTTTGTTTCAAAATAAATATTTGACAACGATCTATTCCACTTTGTCAACTTTATCTAATCCTAAATTATTATTATTATTGTCTATTATATTTATGCAAAATCTACATCTAAAGTACAACTATTTATAAAATTAATGTTTTCAACCGGATTATTTTGTGGGTAGAGATAACTGAATTATCATTAGAAAACGATTTCTAGACTGAATTTTAAATAATGCGCTCTCCAGATCAGGCTTTAGATGAAGTAGAGCTCCCTCTAAAATTCGTGTTATATGAAATAATGGACAAATTGCTCATCACAGTGGGGAAAAGATTTACACGTACTTAAATCTTGAAACGATAAGTATCTTTTGTTGTTACAGTTGTTGGATGCAATAAATCAAAGAAATATACTCCTCGACCAGATTATTGATTATTTGAATGATGAGAAAATGATGTAATTAATTTTGAGAAAGTATATACCTAACATTTATATGTATGAGCTTGATGAAATAGAAGATGCGGAAAAATAAAATTTCTAGAGTTTCTCTTATATCATCAATTTTGTTTTATAAATCAAAAGCGTGAATTTTCAGCATTTCTGCACAATAATTCGGATAATTCGTGAAATTTCCCTACAAAACCATTATTAATTTAATTCATTCACAGAATACTAAATTTCACAATTAACAACGGTCGTTAATTTTAACAACATTAGATTTGCTTGTAAATGATCGTTTTTGTTATGCAAATTCCACTGTTTCTTGATCAGAATTAAAAAACCGAAAACCGAATAATCATTTTACTGATCAAAGTGTCTATTGTCAAAAAACAACATATTATTTATGTAAAATTACGAAATCAATTAATTCAATAAGTGTCGTTTCTATATTCAAAATAATACAAAAAATATATATTTCTAGATTTCTAGAGTTGATAATACATATTTGGATCAATGCGTTATATTTTGGAATCATGTGATTATCTTCAACAATTCGAGAAAAAATGCACAAAACAAATTTGAATATTGTCAACTATCTCGATAATGATCTCTATTTTTGAAATAATTCAGATTAATCATGTGATGTAATTTCGTTATCAAATATTCGAGAAAAGATCATTAGTTGAAGTCACTTTCATTGATTCAGTCTTCTGTACTTCACTGAATTGAATTTTGTGGAAGAATTCGTCTGATTTCTTTGGCAAAAACTTTTCCAATTTATACATTTTTATCTAATAATTCCACAGTAAATTGGTCTCAATTATCGGATATATTGTTCTACAAATTGGATTGAATAAGAAATTTTTGAGGAATGAATTAGAACAATCAGTTACAATTTACAGATGTAGGAAACAAATGATCCATATAATCTAACTTTAGGTTATTTACCAGAGAACTGAGATAAATATTCAAATTTCTACCTCGATCTCGATCTCTATTATATAGGTATGTTTGTTTTATCTATAATAATACAAATATTGTGCTTGATCTAGAATTTTCCTACATAAACATTAAAGATAAAAACGACATGTTTATTCTTTCTGGAAAAATTTCAATATTTCCTTAGAGAGTTCTTCAATCTAGAATATTTGTCTAGAAAGTTTCAATGATGTATTGTGGACGAAATGATGACATGAAACTAAACTCATTCATTAACAAAACCACAATTTCGTCTCCGTTAATTCAAATAATAATGATAATAATAAAATAGATTGACCTGATCTTAATTTCCACAAAATAGTTTGGCAAATTCATTTGTTACTCTATTGATTAGAAAATTTCCAGTTGCTTGTTTTGTTTTGAGTTTATCCTTTTTTTTATGGACTTATATGCGGTGAACAGATCAACCAATAAATTATGTTGTTCGATGTAGGCGTTAAATATCCAATTTTCTTCACCCTAAATGGTAATTTTCCAATATACTTGAATTGTATAGAAGAAAAAAGTACTGCTCTAATCTCATTTTTTTTATTGAATGTAAGTTGAACAAATCAATATCCATCATTTTTTTTATACAGTCATCTCTTGTGTGTTAAGCCCCGCCTATATACTTCTCGATTTGAATAACGCCTATAGATACTTTTAATTATTATATTATTATATTATATAAGAAATGATCTGGTAGATAATATTTGTAGAATTTTATTACAAGAATATTCAAATCTTCACAGATTACATACTAGACTTCTTTTTTTTTTTTTTTGATTGGATAAATTTGAATTTTGGGCGATTTTCAATTGTAATCCGATTATCGAAAATTATCAATAATGAATTAGATATTTTTTGTAATTTATTGGAAAGGGTATCGTCACGAAAATTGAAACAATTAAAAGTTTCTGAAAACTTTTGAAAGTTTCACCAACAACTTTATATTGTTGCAAGTTAAATTCAACTTTTACAAATAACTTGGATCAAGTTTGATTTATTTATAAATAATGTACATAATTGTCTTTATAAACTTGTGAGACAACCGAATTGGTGACTTTATTTTTGTTGAGAAAAACGAAGAAGATATTAATTAGTTCACAGAATACAATAACAATATTAATATTTTGTAACTATTTTTAGACAGATGATTTTGTAAATCGATCACACCATCTAATATTTATTGAATAAGAGACAAATCCTCCAAACAAATAATATCCAAATAATTGTTTTTCTTTCTTAATACTCCAGATATTTTTATCGAAATCAACATCAACATCAACATCAACTTTTTAAGTAATTACTATTTCTAGATCTAATATTTTTCATAATATTGGGAACAATATCCGATCATTATTGATAATTATACCTAATAATCAATTCAATAAATAAGCATCGATATTTTCATATTATCATTGATATTGAAGTTTCAATATTGCTCACATCATACCTACCTGTATTAAAAAAACAGTCACTTTTTTATGATAAATTGTATTTCACTAATAAGCATCAGCTCAGATCATAAGCATGGAATTATCACAATCTGTGATGTTGAAAA
The DNA here is from genome assembly GCA_037414795.1 of Stenodera caucasica. Taxonomy (NCBI): domain Eukaryota; kingdom Metazoa; phylum Arthropoda; class Insecta; order Coleoptera; family Meloidae; genus Stenodera; species Stenodera caucasica. Next base: position 4,334 of record JAZBGZ010000793.1, on the reverse strand, counting down.
CTGAATCTCTTAAGCTCTAATTATCTAAAGTGGATATTCTTGTGAAATCGAGTTATTATCACCAACAGTTATTTATGAGGGGATGTATAAAAAAAAAACATCCCCTTGATTCGTTTCTTTTAGTTGGCCTAAGAAAAACTTTGTTTTTCCTACCGACAGATCGACACTCCTGTTATTGATGTTGAGTTGAAAAAATATTCTTTCGTTGTGGGATATTTTTTCGTTACAGTTCTTAATTGACAATATATATGTATAACAAAATTTATCGTTATCTATTGAAATTTGTCAAACAATTCTCGAAGGTATTGTGAAATATTGGTACTTATAAAATTTATTACTTCAAATATGCCACATTTATCAAAGCTTCTGTCATTTAGAAAATATGTAGATTATTTTCGGAGACTCTTCGAAATATAATTTTCGATCACGATTTCATAGAGATTGTGAATAATAGATATCGAGATAGTTCTTGTGCAGAATTATAAATCTATAGAGATCTAATTTTTAATGTTCATCGATAATTTCGCTCCAACAATGATTCTTTCATATTATTGAATTGAAATCTACTAAATATTCCAGTAGAATAAAGAGAATATTCAAGCTTGCTATTGATTAGTAAGTCTTAAAGTTTAGAAATTGATTACAATTTCCCCGACAACAGGCTTCTCGATTCACATTGGAAAATCTACAACAATTTTTCTTTTCTCAGTATAATTTAACTGTCTTTATTTAGGTTGATATCTTGAAAGAAACAAATCTATGCAAATATATGTTGATTTACAATTATTAACATAAAATGTGTATTAGAGTTTCACAAATAAGAACCTAGTTCCTTGTGATTAACCTTTAACTTTGAGTCTATTCAATGATTTCCATAGTTGAAAGAAAAAAACTGGAATAATATAATAGAATTTATATTCAAGATAAATTCAATTAGAATAAACAGTCTTTGTTAATTAAACCCAAATTTATAAAGCGCCCCATATACGTAGATTCTGTGATAAAGATGGGAGTATTGAATGATCGAATTAAGTTATAGTTGAGATGCTTTACCATTTGCTGCTTTCGTAATTAATCCTTAAAGGCAAGCTTAAGCTCGATGTTTAAGTCAACTTACATAATATAATGATGAATTTTGTTTGATTGATGACTGAATTTCAAATTTTACCGCACATCAATTTGTTAATGTCTATAAAAATCTGTCATTCTCGAAAATGTATCAATTTAATTTTTACTATTTATTTAATAAATCACGATTCTAAAAAGCAATGCACCACAGTCGTTATGTGATTGGATTATCTTTAACTATAATTTTTGGTGTAAATAACAGAATCATTTTTGAATGGTGAATAAACTATTTGTCTAAATTCTCTTGTTATTTATTTCATACCACTATTAGCTTGATTGATGTCTGAAGATGTTTTTTTGACAAACTCCCTGTAAACAATATCACCCATATAATTTCAATTTGTTTTGTCACAAATGATATTTAGATTGTTCTCAAATAATGAACGAGAATAATTTCGATTATATTAACCTCGAAAATCAACAATTCATCTCCAGCCCCTTTTCTTGTCTTGTAAACTAAATTTTCGAATAACAAATCAATCATTATTTGAAACTCGAAAAAAAAATTTCAAGCCGCAGATTTACGGACGATAAACTTGCACCATTTATTGCTAGAGGTTGAGCCGTATTTATCAAGTTCATATACATTTCTAAAGCTTCGCATATACGTTGAATTGTAATTTATTACGAAAGCTGTAAAAAAAGTACAGCAGAAAGTCAAATTTACATAAGGCACAATAGCGATAAGATATCAAAGAAATAATAGCGATTTTGTCCATATTTATTCTTCCATATCCCATTTCTATTGTATCTTTAGCCCCAATCAGAGTGACAACAATAAATAATTGTCGTCAACCTATAAGATTCATTGCTTGTTATTTGAGGTTTTAGTAGATTTTAATCGATTGAAGTTGCTCTAATAATATTCATTAGTTTATTGAACTGCTCGAATGAAATGTTCTAGAGAGAAATTTAGGATGTTGCGCAAAGCAATCGATATGTGCAGTGTTCTCTATTGATCAAAAGAGAGTAGCTATGGAAGTCGAGAAAATTTTTAAGAGATGGCGCTCCATTACAAATAATAACTTCTCAATTATTTTATCTGTATTTGAGGGTTTTTTGTTTTAATTTGCATCTTTTTTTTTTAATAATGAATGAAAATACACAATTCTTACTGATACTCAAATTTCAAACAGTGTAAGCTTCTTTATTCTAAGTTGAATTGTACAAATGGATATGTAATGTTCGCTTTGATCTCTCTTTACAATAGAGTAAGCCCACACCACAAAAGTATATTTTGTTTATTTTTTTGTTTTTAAAGTTTTCTTATTTTGCAACAGGAACTATTTTTGTTTTTGTTTTTTTCTTGGAAAAATAAATCTTTGGAGCCCTTGGAGAAATAAAAATAATTTTGATGTCCCCAATAATACATTATCTACGTAATTAAATAATTTATTCTTAATGTGTATGACATACTTTCAATGAAATATCTAATTTTGAAAGTTTTTGATGGAGTTTCGATTTTAATTTACTGATCATATTGTGAAGAAATTACCCTTAGGGAGTTGTGATCTTCAATTTATGTCTTTGCTTTCCAAAAGATAACTAACTCACTTATAAATTAAGAAAATAAAAAGTCTGACAATGTGGAGGAAACCTTAGAAACCAATCAAATATTCTTGTCAACAAGAATATGTTTATCGACAAAAGGCACGAATTCAAGTCCTTATACCACCAAATGATTATTTACAAGCATGTTTGGCTGCTTAATTGAGAGTGGAATTGTAGCTTGATTCGCTCCGAATCCTTGCATAAATTCCGACAACATTGAAATTGACAAATAAATGATTATTTTTATCAAAAAAATTTTTCGACGAAAATAATCCAAATAGGATTTAGTACAATTAAGTTTAAATTTTCATTTTATTCCTCTATCTTTAATAGATTTTAATGAAACTTCTAGTCTAATATTGCAGAAGTTATAAATGTAGTTTGATTATCAGTCGTATTCAGGAACAGATTCTCATGCTCATCTCTATCTATAGTTGTTTGAGGCCGATTTATGAATGAGTATCGATAATTATATTTAAATAGTCGACATATTGCCTGCAATTTATGCTACATGCTACTAATAAAAATAGAAATAAATTGTAGAAAAATTGAGATAAATAAATAAAGCAACTGATTAAAGAGAGGATATTGATATTCTAAACAGTTTCCGGAGTCCGGAGTCGGAATAAATTTCTAGAATAACAAAACAATATACAATTCTCAATTGAAAAAACTAAATTTGGTTGAATTTACCGATATTTAGCCATGAATATCAATTGCCATCTGTCTTCGGAGTTACATTAAAGTTTCAAATAACCAAAGCTCAATTGTTGTCATGTCTTGCGAAAAACGAAACAAACAAAACAAGCAAAAAATCAAAATTAATCCAACTACCCTTGTCTCGGTTATACATGTCGTCTCGTTTTTCATTAAAATAGAAAAAAAAATTCACCACATCCCCTATAATGGTGGTATAGATTTATCTAGAGCTTTCCCAGTTTGACCTAGCGAATTGTTTACTATGATAATTGTTAGGATATTGTTTGTTTTTGTTTTTTAAGGGTTTCTATCCTGCAAATTTTCGCTTATGGTGATTTTTCTTTAGTTTAAAAACATGGCTGCACATGCGTCAATATTTATGTGTTGGAAAGATGATGGTTGTGTAAGGCAGCTTTCGGCGCTTTATTTTCAACATTCACCGTTGTTACGTTTAGTGGGGCCCACAATAAAAAAGAATTTTTCGAAAAAGCGAACATCACTTTATTCTGGTAAGTCGACTTCTTCAACTAGTCTTTTAATTTTTAACATTTATAATATTTCAAATAATCCTCGAATATTTACAACAAAAATTTATTTTTCGATAATCAAAGGCAATTTTTCCAAATTACTCCTACATAATGGCCGATACAATAATTTGCATAAATAATCAAAATGGACAATTGGTGATTAAGTAATCATGCCTTTTTTTTTCAAATTGCCTCGATAAATTACGTCAAACGCTAACAAACTTAAACTTTGTTATATTCCAATGTCCTTAGAATCAATGAATTTTTCTAAGATATTCGGAATTATTTCAAATATTTTTTGCCAATAATAAAATTTAATTCGTCCATCAATAAAACCGATCTTTTCGAATAAATGGAATAAAATCTGCGATATGACACCTCTTTTTCGGCTGCTATATTTATAGACGAAAAAAATTTCTACGCATCCTT
>JAZBGZ010000792.1:9961-28476 GCA_037414795.1 Stenodera caucasica | reverse complement strand
TTATTTTTTAATCTTATCATTAATAGAGTTGAAATTCCTAATTTATTTATGAATTGAAGAACCTTCTGAATGTAAATGATTTTTTGTTTTTAAACTACGTTGTTTACTGAATGATGAACGTCCCAGTGATGTTGTACTACCACCTTCTAAATCTCTAGTTATTTCTTTTTCAGTTGGTGAACCCAGTGTTAAACTAGATAGACTAGATGATAAATTCATATTTGAACTGACACTTAACATTGATGGATATTGTTGCATTTCGCCGTTTTCACCTTCAGATTCTTCAATAGGAAGACATGTTTCTACCATTGCTTCTAAACAATTTACAAATAATTCACTACTCTCAGCTGTATTATTATACTACAAGAAAAATAAAACAGAAAATAAATACGGTAAGGTAATATTATTTATGTATAATAATTTACTTTATTAAATGGTCCAGCAAAACGCCACAATCCCCCAAATCCACAACTTTGTAAATAATGTAATTGTTGTTGACTCGTATCTTCGCAAGCAATCATATTTTGAATTATACTCCTAACAGCGCTTAAAATTACTTGGTCATGACAAGACGTTAGTACATTATTAATTTTCATATCCAACAAATTATAGCTGAAACACATTTATGAATTATATTAACAAATAATAATAATAATAATAATAATAATAATAATAATAATAATAATAATAATAATGATGAACTTACATTACAGGGAAAACTTTGGGAAAAACTACAGCTCCTTCAGCAAGGTACTGATATAATATTCTAATTTCAGCTTCATCTGTACTATATTTAACAAGAGTAGCTAACACAGTTAAAACTAAAGCCTGAGTAGAAAAGTCTGTGAGAACTTCTGGATCTAGAAGTACGTTGTTTTCGTTGCTTACAGAAACTCTGGTACTGCGATTCTAAAATCATCAATATAAAAATTAATATTTATCTATTCCTAATTATGTTATTCTAATAAATTAACATTAATTCAAAAATGCTTAAATATGTATACTTAAAACTTAGATTGATTCAATAGCCATACAATTCGTGCAAAGTGCATCAAAATATCGAAAAAAATTACAATGATAGATTTATCAAATTCAGCGAAAATACTTACCTTTAAATCAAAAATTTTATAACTTAGAAGTTGATAAACCTACTTATATAAAAGTGTTTTAATTATAAATAAAAATAAAAATCCACTTAAATTTCGATAATCAGTGTAGAAAGCGATAGTGTTTTATCAATTTAATTATTTCAATTTTTTCTTTCATATTATTTAATTGTTGTATCGATTGGTGATTAAAGTTTTACCTTATTATTATCGAGTAGTTTTGATTCTTTGGTGGATGGCATCGAAAATGAACGTTGAGTTTTGAAGAGGGCACGTGCACTCTGTTTATGGTGATCACCCCCAGGCATACAGGCAAGATAAGCAACAAGGATTAGTAATGCTTAATGCAGCACAAAATACGCCGTAATTTCGGTATATGTGCATACAATAGGAGAGAGAGAGAGATCAAAAAAGCTTCATTTATTTCTAATTCATCTCAAATAAAATAAAATTGGTGAATAAAGAAATTTAATCATATACAGTGACAACATTGAAGACAGAATTAAATCTAATCAACAGAGTTACTACATTTTATATATATATATATAAAATGTAAGAACTCTGCAAAAATATATTTGAATATTAATAAATAAAATTCGAAGTTATTTTGGCATTTCAAAAAGTTTTTTTTCAAGATATGGCAGGCAAGTCTTACTTTAGAGGGAGGTTGATTGTGTGTCTCACTGTTAATAACATTAGGTGTTGTGTTCTGCTGAACAGGTACTGAACTAGAACGTTGTGTTCGATATAAGGGCCGAGTTAGACCACCGTTTGCCTGAGGTCCCGGGCTTTGAGACAAGTCTAGACTGCGCCAGCCTTTACTGGCTGTTGAATTCTCAACCTAATCAGTTGTTTATATGCTTAATTACTAATTAAATTAACCCATATTATTATTTCAAATTTAAAAAATCAACATTCACGCCACATTCAATCAATTTGAATAGTAACATGACGAAATAAAACAAAATCAAATCAATAAACAAACAAAAAAGAAACAACCAAGTAAATAAATATTATAGCAGTAGACTCGTATCCGATTGTTGCTGAAAATATTAGGCATTTTGTTAAATTTCAAATAACAACGTACATATAATAACGGCGTGAATTGAACACAGCATAAAATAAGTGTCAATCATCATAAATTCACCACAATTTCCATCAACATATACGTGAAAAAAATTCTTTTCGTGCAACTTGATTAATTGATATATAACATATAAAGTAACATACTACTACTAATACTACATGAACAACCCATTATATTAACCATAATAATAATAGTAATAATAATTATAATAATATTAATATTAAAAAAATTGTAATTTAAAAAAAATTAAACAATTACTAACAATTAACAAAATTCATTATAAATAGCAACAATTCTACAACAAGGACAAATTCTCTTTTGTTTCTCCGTTTTTGTTTTTTTTTTTTTATTATTATTATAATTACTAAAATTTAGAATCAATCTTACCTGATGCTGAGGTGGTTGTTTATGTTGTCTAGCTTGAGCAATGGCTGATTGATCTAGAAGATCCCATGATTTTTGACGACGATTAACACCATTACCCGTATTAGTTACATTTCCTGAGTGATTACTTTGGTGACTTATATTTGTTATATTTTCGTTCATGAAATTATCTTGAGATATAGAATCAGATAAATTTCTAGATAATGAATGTTTGATATGACAACGACTTCTTACTTCTTCAGATACGCCAACTAGAGCTATTATAAAGAGGTTTTTTTAAAGATATAGATTTTTTTTTAAATAAATTTACCTGTAAGATAAGCAACACTGTCAGGAGTAACTTCAAATTTATCTCGCCGATGTGGTTTAGCAACTATAGCAAGTAACATTGTCAATACTCTAGATGTTCGGGAAACAGTAGTCGGTGTGGGATGACGATATCCCTTGAGCAAATGTCCTACTAAAGCAAAATGAAAATTCGCCTTAAAACTAAGACCAACAGCATGGTCAAGTTGTTTAAAATGCCATTCTAAAGGTTCTCTAGTTGACATCATAACACTTTCAAGTGTCTAAAATTAATTATTAAAAATTATCATAAAAGTAATAATGAAATATTTGATTAATAATAAATACCCTATCTTCAAAAATTCCCTGAGAATCTAATGTATGTAAATTTTGTTCTAATAAGGCTAAACCAGATGCATATAAAGAAACTTCGTCTAATTGAAGAACAGATGTAGCAACCCAAAATAAGGCTTTATGTATTGGAGATTCAGGTCTCAATAATGGTTGTAAACGTGTTAAACACATAACTAATGCTTCAATTAATACAATATCATTAAAACTTTCTAATGCTTTAACTAAAATTCTTAATAATTGCTTCATATCATGATCTGTAATACTTTTGCTAATACATCCAAATACAATGAGTGCTCTTGGTTGTAAAGCTGGATTAAAACAAAATGCAAAACTTTTAGCTAATGATGTCCAACTATTTAACCAATCACAGTCTGGTATGTCGTGCATACAAGCTTCCATTATTTCTAATAATGCATCTGTTATTACTTCTAATGATGTTAATGATAAACGTTCTCTATCTGATGATGCGCCAGAAAAACTTCGTTCACTTCCTAACCATCTTTCATTTGGATGACGATAACTTGATCTAAATGCTGTTACGGCAGCTGATTTAACTTTACTAATACCGAATAATAAATAAAATTTTGGTAATGAAAATTCATCTAATGATAAGCGCAAAACTCTTTGGGTTTCTTCAGTAAATGAAGGTTTCGTACAGGTACACAATGAATGAATTATATTTATAACTAATCCATGTGTGGATGCTCTCATACTAAGTGATCCAGAACAAACTAGAAATGTTACTGTATGGAATAAATATGGTAAATGACGAGCAACATCTAAACAATTATTAAATGACAACATCAATAAATATCTTGCTAAAATAGCAATATCATCCCACATCATATGTTGTTCTAATAATGGTGTAGGGGATTGACATGTTTTATCAACAACTCTACATAATCTTCCAATAACTTTTTTAGCAACTAACTGTACATTAGCTGATGCTAATGCTACAGCTGTATCAGCCATTATTTCAACCATTGGTGAACCTAAACCAGAATTAACTGATCTGTGTATAAAATTATCTAAAACCATATCGATTAATTCCGGTACTTGTCCAATAGAACCCCATATTTTAGCTTGTATTGATGGATACATTTCAACTTCTTCTATTGTTAATAATATTAATTTTTCTAATATTTGTGCGACTTGTTTTTGTCTTTTATTCTCTTCTGATGGCTTACAAAATCTTACTAAATTAGCTAACCATGGTGTCATATATTCAAGACATAAATGTTTTAATTCGATACTTGATACACGAAATCCTTGTATACATTCTTCAAGAAATTCTAATGTTAAATGTGGTTCATTTGTTGCTAATTTTTCCGAGACAGATTTAATAAATATTGTATTATTAGACGGTATACATAGTCCTTGTGTTTCCAATAACTGACCTTCGATTTTCAAATCAAAAGTTGCTGTTAATGCACATAATTGATTGTATGCTGCTGTACGTAAATTTGGATCAGAAGAGCCTAAATTTAATAATGCCATATTTAATAATGTTCCAGGTACATCTTTAGGTCGAATTTTTTGATGCACAGTAACCGAATCCTATAAAATTAATAAAATATACAGTAATTTTTAAATAAGTTTTTAAATATTATTCATATTACAGGTTGACTCAATTCCCAACGATTTCTTATATGAATAACAGCTTGTACAATACTATCACAATCATTATGAATAAAACTAAGAGGTCCACTTTCATTAGCAATTGTTAATGTAAATTGATTATCATCAACTAAACAAACTTCTTCAATTTCTGATGCATAATAAACGTCATTTAATAAAACTGAATGTGAAAGTACTTTAGTTTTTTCAGATGAAGTTATCTGAATAGCCGTAGGCCCAACTTTTATTGCAACTTTGGTGTCTTTATGTGATAATTTTAGAGCATTATTGAATACTTTTAAATCTTCATCTAAACTTAATGTAGCACCAGGTAATTTTTGTTGGTCAAGTTCTATGAATTCGGTTAATTTATTTGGAGCATCGATAAATATTAATTTACGATTATTCTGAAATTAATTATATCAACAAAAATTGTGTAATAAATACTAAGAGAAATTACCTTCAATGGAGCTAAAATGCGGTCATGAAATTTTGTATATTCACGTACCCAACTATTACAATTATATATATAAGCAGCATGAATATTTTCATATGCAACTTCTGGTAAAACATAAAACCATTTTTGTAAGAATTCAGTTCTGAATCTATTATCTGAACAAGTGTGTGTAAAATCTACAACTAATTCAAAAGGGGAATGACAGAAAGGTTTCAATGTTAATATTACGTGATAAATTAACATATCGCCATTAGTTTCACCAATTCTAAAAAATAATTGAAAAAAAATTCATTGTTATTCGTTAATATAGTTATCTTACTTGTATCGTCGGGCGATATAATAAAAAATTGGATATCCAGCCTTACTGGTACCGGCTTGATAGAAAATATTCAAAGATTTTATCGATTTAAACTCCTCTTTTTCGTGCATATTATGTTTAACCATTAATTCTTCAAATTTCGTTGATGACATATCAATAGAACTCCATCGAGCATAAGAAGAGAATAATAAACTAAAATATAAATAAGTAGATACTATTTTTTTGTCTATCGTATTATAAAATACTGCGAATCAACTGGTTTATGTTCAGGTGGTCCTAAATAAGCTAATAATGTTGCCATTTTATCAAACGGTCGTCGTCCAACAGCTTTATGATCACGACTACTCGATAAATAATCACCAATTTTCTCTTGATGATTCCATAATAAACGATGTAATGCTAACACATTTGCATCACTTATAAACGACATTGAATGTGATGTCTGATCAACTGTTTCACAATCAGATGCAATTTGAATAAAAAATCTATAGAAACGATCAAAATTATAATTTTTTTTTTTAATTTTAATAATTTACCTTCTTCCAATTTCAAAATGCGCACGTAAAAAATCATTAAATGGTAACATGTGTTGTTCTTTACTAAATTCAACATGATTAGCAATATTTTGTAAAATTTTTGACATTAACATTAAACCTCTTTTAACAGATGTTGGTACTTGTTTTGTAACAATACCCATTTCTTGTGGTGATACAATAGCTGGATTTATAAATCTTAAAAATATAACAGTACCAACTGCGCCAATATTATTTTGTGGAAATTGTGGAAAACGTTTACTTAATACTTGATATAAACAATGACACATTGATCTTAATTGTGGTGGAAATTTATCAGCACTACTAACAATAGCATCAAATACTTTTTGAGTTAGGGCAATCAAATTTTGACGATTTTCTTGAATATCTTCATTAGGCTCAAGTCTATGAACAATTAATAATTAATAATTAATAATTAATAATTAATAATAATAATAATAATAATAAATTCTATATTATTACCTAGCTGGATCTACTTCAAAACTACAAGATGTGTCATCCAACAATGGCCGAATTAATGGTTCTAATAGTGTTTGTAAGTAACTAGCGCCATAAATTTTGAAGCAAAATGCCATTATTTTGCTACCCAATGAATTACCACGAAATAATGTTTGCATACAATCAGATACTTCAACTTCACGATAAAACATATTCCATAATAATGGTGATAATAAATGTTTTGCATCAAATAATGTCACAAATACACGTGCTAATTCATCCATTTGTGATGTCGTAACAACATTTGCTAATGCCATTGCTATTGGTAATTCACCTTTATCACTTATCATTGTAACTAATTGTACTAATTGTTCAAAACGATCAGCTAATACTGTTTCAGCTAATGTATCAAATTCTGTACCTTGTTGTAAAATTTTTGTTAAAACTTCCATAAATGCAGCACGTGTCTGTAAATCTTTATTATAACCTAAATCAATCGAATGCATTAAGCCACTATCAATATTAGCTGATAATAAATTTGACATTGCTTGTATTGTTGCATTTCTTAATGTACTTAATTTACCAGCAGCAACACGTTGTCTTGATACATCTTTTTCATCAGCATTATCAGAACAATCATTTAATAAATTCATAAATAATGTAAAATATTTTAAAAACAGTTGACTTTTAGCTTCCATTAAATCACCACGATCTGATTCTTCTGGTTGTAACGGCAACCCTCTTAATAATGCAGCAACAGCCTCCATACACGCTTGATCTAAGTCTCTAGTTATCATTGTTACATCACCAGAACTAGGTGGTGCTATTTGATGTGATGTACCCATAACCCAATCAGTTAAATATTCAACTAATTTGTTACGAAATTTCATTTCTTGTCGAAATGCTAAATCATCACGACGTTTCATCATTGCTTCAACTAGCTGACATAATTTTGTTTTTATATGTATTGCATGTACAGTCATATCTAAATGACGTACATAACGTACAATTGCTAACATCATACCTTCAATACTTGTTACACCTAAATGTTCAGAGGGTTGATCATTTTTTGAACTATCTAATATATTTTTCATTATAAATATTATATGTTCGATAAATTGTGTATTAACGTCTGATACAACAACTTGACCTTGTTGATCAAAAAATTTATCAACGATTGTTTTAATTTGTTCGAATAATATTGGATATAAAGCTGATGACATTTCATGTCCAACTAGTTCTTTAACATGTTTCTGTATTTGAGCACCAAATTTCTCGTTATTACAAACCAATAAACGTAACAATAAATCAACAAATCTAAATTAATACAATATTCATAATAAATTTTCCAATAAATTTATTTAAAATATGAACTTACTGTGTTACTGGGCAATATTGTCGTTGCTCCTGTCCTGATCCAGTTAAAACACTAGATTTTCGACTTTCTGATAATGAACACGAACTAACTGAACTTAATGTTGTTGTTGATATATTTGAATGTGATGATATTGATAATGTTGGCCTAGATGGTGATTTTCTTTGTAAACATACACCACCTAATGCACATAAAAAACCAGTCATATTGGCCCATTCATTTATTTGATCTTCTAATTCATGTTCAGAATTTTGATGTGATGCACGACGTTTACCCATTGAACGATGAAATGGTTCGATTTGTCCTTCTTCAACTTTTGCTTTTGGATATGATGATAAATTTTTTGATAATGAATTCCAATTCATAAATGTTTCTTCCCATGCTGGTTGTACACCATTAACACAATGCTCAATTTTTCTCAATAATGCCATTATACGTTTTTGTAATGCAGCACGACCTAATCAATTATGATTATATATTTTTTTCAAATTGAACATCAATATAATTTAATAAATATATGAAAAAAAATAATGTACAAGATAAATTCTCACCATTAGCATGTTCGGGAAAACACATTCGCGATTCCCCGCTGGCTGTTAGATTTATTTATTTTTTTTAAAGCAAAATATACACGAATTTGAACGATTTTATATTGAAAAATGTACCTGTTGTTAAGATAGTAGACGCTTGAGCCAACTCTTGATAAACATGGTGATTTGGTACTAAATAAGTGACAGTAACTTCATCAGAACCACAACGTATTTCCGCTTCCTGACACAATAAGGCAAAGCAACTCATTGCAACCAATACAGCATCCATATCAATGCTCCATAAATACATAAAAAATACCACCTATATAAAAAAACATATATATTTTAAAACATATAAATTAATATAATTCAAAATAATTACTTCTAATTTAATATGAGCTTGTTTACATATCGGTATATGACTGCCTAGGTTAGCATATTCTTTATGCCTTGATAAAAATGCATTACGACAAATCAATATCTCTCTTAACCATTTCAAGATATCAGTATAATTCATTATTTGATGTTGTATTAATTTTTGTGATATTGAAAATAAAACTTGTGAACTTGAATTTTTTGAATAAAATTTAAAAAAATTAAAATCAATGATTATATTGAAAATACCTAACATCCCAAAATGTATTTATTGGTGCTTCTGGATTCCAAACTTCAATTTTTTCAGGATGATGTAAAACAAGTAATGCTTCCATCGCTTCTTGTGCTACATCAGGCATTGTTGGTTGATGTACAAGTGATACTAAACCATTAATTAAATCCAAAGTAGAACTTTGTATTTCGTGACCAGCTTTACCTTGATTCTAAATTTACAAAATTTAACAATAATTAATAATATCAATGAAGTAAGAATAAAATTACATTCAACATCAACATGGGATCAGCATGTATTAAACGAACCATATAAAGTAATAAATTTCGATGTCCAGGTATTTCTTCAGCACGATCTTTGAATTTACCTTGTGAATCTTTACCTTTTAAAGTTAATGATTGTATCATTCTTAGAGGTGTGTGTGCGCTATAACCTTGTGCAACACGATTAAGAGTATCTGTAAACATTGCTCTTAATTCAGATGATTTGCTATAAACTAAATCAATTTTAGGCCACCAATGTAGTTTAGATTCAGTTACAATTCTAAAAAAAGAAATTCATGTAATAATTGCAATTAAAATTCTATTATTTAAATTAAAATTTACCTATAAAGTGATCTAACTAATACAAAATGATAGACAGGATGTGAATTAACATTTAAACAAACTTTCAAAGCTTCATTATTGTGCGGTTTAATACGAAAACAAGACACAAAACAATCAATCATCAAATCCATATCTTGATATAGATTATTTTGTCCCCGAGAAAATAGTTTATTGGTGTTGAATAATAAAGACTAAAATTTAATAAGTAATAATAAATTTAAAAAAATTTTTAGTGAAATTTCTGACTTTCAAATCGTTGATTACACTTTGAACCAATGTAAATACAACATTATTAGAATCTTTGTTATTAATGTATGTTGATGCTTTACATAATTTAACGCATGTAACAGCAGCAGCTTCTGTTAATTGTTTACTAGAATTACCATGAAGTCCAATACCACGTTTTATTGCATCAATAAATTGCTTCTTTTTACTATGTCTAGGAGAGCATGGTGCCCCACTATCAGCATTAACTATTTCTTCAAGTACTTTCTAAAATTTTACAATAAAAAAACAAATATATATATATATATATATATATATTTGTAAATCTTACAGGTGCTAAGATTAGTAACATAATTTGTAATGACCATACAGCAGCACGTCCTTTTTTATTATCAGCAAAATTATCTAATATATCGAATAATTGTTCACAGCATTTAGATAGTTCTTCATTTGGATTTTTTTGTAATTCAGCAAATTCATAAGGGTAATGATTCATCCAATTCCATATAGCTTTCTCTAACGAATTTACAAATACTAAATGTGCTGATTTTTTCAACAAACGAAATTTCTGGATGGCTTCTGCAATATATTTTATAATAAAATTATCAATCTATATTTAAAAATTCAAAAAAAATATATTATGTAACAAGAAATGAGGGTAGTCAAAGTACCTGTTAATAACCTCGTAAGTCGAGTAACATCAACATTAATATGTTGTATAAGTTCAATATCACTGTAATCTGGATTTTCATCTGGACAAGAGGCAAGCTCTTGTAATTTTGATGAAATACGATTAAAAACAGCATTAAAAAAATTAACACTTAAAGCAAATAAAACTTTACTGGCTAATACTTTTATTGCATGGGTGTTCGGATTATCACTTGACATATCTAAAAAAATTATAAATTTTTGACAATGTTTTATCAAATGATTTTAATAATTTTACCAACCTAAAAATGCACAAATCTCTTTCAACAATGATTTTAAATTTTGATTTTCTTCCATTGTAAGCGTAATTGAGTCTTTTGGTTGTTGATTAAAACATTTTTCTAATGTTTCTAATACTATAAGCAAGCTGTCATAATAGTTTTTCTCCAACTCTGGACCATGTTGCCTTGGTGCCCCGCATGTTCCAGTTTGATACTAAATAAAAAACATGCACTTATTACCAAATAATTTCGTTCATAACAACACCTTCAAATCCATTGCAAAAATGTATGTACTAACAATTAAACAAAATAAAAGAAGAGTATTGAATTTAAAGGATACTTTAACATTGATCATTCGATAAACTTGGAATAAAAATAACTCACTAATTCGTGTATACGTTTCAAAACTTTTACAAAACCATCCAATACTAATGCAAACCGGTATTTTGATATCTGTATAATGCATGCCTTATTTTGTTCTTCATTTATTCTTGAATGTGTTGTTTGTGGTCCGACACGACAAGGCAACTACAACAACAAAAATCAAAATTTCTCTGAGATAAATTTCAACATATAATTAATAAAAATATTGAATTTATATGGTAATTAAATTCTGATCCTGTCTGTCATGTAAATATTGATTAAAAGGTGGGAGGTTTATCTTTATATATTATTTTATATAAAATATAATTTGTTTATTACAACAAACCTGTTCTTCAAAACGAAGAATTAATGTATTTGCCCATTCTCCTGGCTTTTGTGTTGCCATTTTATTTAAAAACAAAATTTTCACATTATTCACACTTTATAGGTGTTGACATTTTTAGATTTGTTGCCATTTGACAGCAAAAATATTCTTGTATTACCAATATGAAAATATTACAGTTGGTTAAACTGAATAACCAAATCATCCAGAGAAGTCGACAACGAGCCGTTTTTGCGCAAGCGTCAGATTAAAACATATGTATGGATATGTATATAGAAATCATAGAAATATAGATACATTCATGCTAATACATATGTTTTGATCTGACGTTTGCGCAGAAACGGCTCGTTGCCGATTGAAATATAATAATCTACATATCATAAATATCAAAGTGTTCTGCTATAAACTATAACAAATCAAAACTAAAGTGACATTCACAATGAAATATTCTCTGAAAATTACATTAAAATGCTTCTGTCCATTTTAACAACCATATTTATAAATTTATATTCATTCGGGTGACTATAAATAAATCTAGAGTTCAAAGTTACATAACATTAAATTCGTTTTCATTATTCTAAAATCAAGTAAGCCAGGTTGAACTTGGTTTATTATAGTTCCTTAACAAATGCAAATTCTTTTATATACATTCGCGCAGAATATTTAGCAAATAAATTTTCAATTGTATATAACTTCTTAGACTTCTCATCATATTTTTGTGATTGCCTAGGTTTAATCACGAAAAAAATATGTAAAAATTTTCACAGATACAAAAATATATTTATAATAACTGAATTGAAAATAATGAAAAATATTCACCTATGATAAAATAATCTTGAAATAAATGCATTGTTTTTGATCTTCCCGCCTAATTTGAGTGGTTTGAAAATATCAATTCTAATTGGTTATTGTTGTATTTTAAAATCATCACGTGATAATAAACACGTGAATATGCAGCCAATATAAATACTTTAATATCATCAAAAACTCTTTGATCATGACTAAAGTATCAAAAAAACTTCACCTTTCGAAAATATTATCAATTTACGGTTTCTTTCAATTTATTTATAAACCTTTATCATTTGACCTTTTTTGGATTATTTTATCATAAAAATGCAATAGATAAAATAAACTCTAAGAAATATTAGAAGCCTAAAAATTTATTCATCATAATCTAATTGAGGCGTAGTGCTAATCGTCTTGTAAATATCGAGAATAAAACTGATCAATCGTTTTTTTTACAAGTAAAATGGGTGGTAAATATTCATCTCTTGATCCAATGCAAATTGAAGTACCAGAAATTGATCAATTATTATCAAGAGATCCGTATTTAAAATCATATGAACGTGAAATACGTCGCCGGTAAGTTTTATTTATTATTATTGTGAAGGTCAATGAAGGTTGATAATATTTATATACTTTTTCAATACTCAAATTACAGTTATGGATGTTTTAAAGATCTTGTCGAAGCAATCACTGAACATGGGGGTGGTTTAGAAGAATTTACAAAAGGTTATCAATATTATGGAATTAACGTACAATTTGATAATACAATTGTTTGTCGCGAATGGGCACCAGGAGCAAAACAATTATTTTTAACTGGAGAATTTAGTAATAATTTTCAATTATTTTTTCAAATTAATTTTCATCTCATATTTATTCAATTATAGATGGTTGGAATCGCGATAGTCACCCTTATAAAAAATTAGAATATGGTAAATGGGAGTTGATATTACCACCAAATTCAAATGGTAGTTGTGCCATACCACATTTATCCGAATTAAAAGTTGTTGTTGAAACACAAAATAATACAAAAGAAGATCGTTTATCACCTTATGCAACTTATGTTGTTGAACCACCAAAAAATGAAGGTACAATTTATAGACATAAATTT
Source organism: Stenodera caucasica (assembly GCA_037414795.1). Taxonomy (NCBI): domain Eukaryota; kingdom Metazoa; phylum Arthropoda; class Insecta; order Coleoptera; family Meloidae; genus Stenodera; species Stenodera caucasica. Next base: position 15,004 of record JAZBGZ010000792.1, on the reverse strand, counting down.
TGGAATCCACCAGATAATGAACGTTATCATTTTAAATTCAATAAACCAACAAAACCAAAAAGTTTACGTATATATGAATGTCATGTTGGAATAGCAACATCTGAATTGAGAGTTGGTACATATGATGAATTTACTGATAATATATTACCAAGAATTGTACGTCAAGGTTATAATGCGATACAATTAATGGCAATAATGGAACATGCATATTATGCTAGTTTTGGTTATCAAATAACTAGTTTTTATGCAGCATCAAGTCGTTATGGTACACCAGAACAATTGAAACGTTTAATTGATCGTGCACATGAATTAAATTTAGTTGTATTACTTGATTTAGTACATTCGCATGCTAGTAAAAATGTAATGGATGGCTTAAACCAATTTGATGGTACAGATTCATGTTATTTTCATTCGGGTAGTCGTGGTGAACATTCATTATGGGATTCAAGATTATTTAATTATCAAGAATTTGAAGTAATGAGATTTTTATTATCAAATATTAGATGGTATATGGATGAATATCAATTTGATGGTTTTCGATTTGATGGTGTTACGTCAATGTTATATCATTCACGTGGTATAGGTCAAGGCTTTAGTGGAAATTATGATGATTATTTTAATTTAAATGTTGATACAGAAGGTTTAGTTTATTTAATGTTAGCTAATTATTTTATACATACTCAATATAAGGATGCAATAACAATTGCTGAAGATGTATCTGGTATGCCAGGTACATGTCGTCCAATAACTGAAGGTTGTCTTGGTTTTGATTATCGTTTAGCAATGGCAATACCAGATAAATGGATAAAGTTATTGAAACATTATTCAGATGAAGAATGGGACATTGGTAATATTGTATTTACATTAACAAATCGACGTTGGATGGAATCAAATGTAACATATGCTGAATCACATGATCAAGCATTAGTTGGTGATAAAACAATAGCATTTTGGTTGATGGATAAAGAAATGTATACACATATGTCAACAATTTCAGATCAGTCACCAATTATTGATCGTGGTATAGCATTACATAAATTAATACGTTTTATAACCCATTCATTAGGTGGTGAAGCTTATTTGAATTTTATTGGTAATGAATTTGGCCATCCTGAATGGTTAGATTTTCCAAGAGCTGGTAATAATAATTCTTATCATTATGCTAGACGGCAATGGAATTTAGTTGATGATGATTTATTAAAATATAAATATTTAAATAATTGGGATGCAGCAATGAATCATTGTGAAATAAAATATGGTTGGTTAGCAGCACCACCAGCTTATGTTAGTTGGAAACATGAAGATGATAAAGTTGTTGCATACGAACGTGCTGGCTTATTATTTGTGTTCAATTTTCACCCGACTAAAAGTTTTCCTGATTATAGATTAGGTTTCGAAGGTGAAGGTGAATATAAAATTGTTTTATGTTCAGATGATGATCAATTTGGGGGTTATAATCGTATTGATACAAATATACATAGTTTTACAAATCCTGAAAGTTATAGTGGCAGAAGAAATTCAATACAGGTAGCACAAATACATATTTATTTTATTCAAGAACTAATTATTAAAAATATTATAAAAAATTACAGTTATACATCCCCTCAAGAACATGTATTGTCCTTGGTCCAGTATAAGTTGTTATTCATTTGGTTTTTCTTTGAATTTATATTATTGTTTTTGCGCTGTTAATATATGAGTTCTTGGTGAAATTTTTGGATTAAATGCAGAAATTATTTCACCTTTACTTCCTGTACAATAAATAATAATTAAAAATTATCAACAATTTTCTAAAAAATCATCTATTACCTGCTTCTTTAATATAAATTATTCTATCCAATAAAATTATTGTTTCAACAAGTGGTGCAAATAACAGCCTTAAAGAAGAAAAAATTACAACTTTTTTCCATTCATTTAAATAACTTTCGATAACATCTTCTCTCAACAATTCTTCTGGCAACTCCAAATTTAATCTAACTAGAGCTTTCTTACTATAACTGAAATTATAATACAGAAAAAAATTCAGTATAACGAATATTTAATACTTAATATACTTTTCAAAAGTTAAATCTTCAGTACAATGGACATTATTTAAAGCGGAATGTCGTAAATCTGGCCGATATTCAAAAATTAATTTTTCTATTAATGCCCTATATGCATGAATCTTCAATTTCCAACATTCTCCAAATCGTAATTTTTCAATATAATTTTCAATAGCATGACAAGCTACTTCTCTAGAATTATAATCTAATCGATAATTGTTATTTTGACAATATTGACTTAATGGAAATCCAGGGTTCTGTGATCTAAAATTAAACGATCAATATTGTTCTTTATTATACTGAAAATAGATACAGGGATGACAATTTCATGTAACAACAACCAACTATGTTGATAAATTTGATCTGTTCGCAATTTTTGTAAAGTCTTAGAAGTGTTGTGCCTAAATCTCCGCAAGGGTGTAACCCAACTATACCAAATTTAAAATCAGTATTATTAAAATAGAATGAATTTTTAATAATGTTTAAAAATTCATCTGGACTTATAGAAGAATCTAAATGTCGATGAATATGGACAGTTTTTGTGAAATTTTTATTGAAATTATGTTTTATTAAAATCTTCTCAAATTGATCATCAAGTTGCCTGAAGTGGAATGAATAAATTATTTTAAATATATGGTGAATTGTATTAATAATTTACCGCGCTCCTTCAGTTAATGATTGCTGAGCTTCTATTGTACCAACTTGAAAATTGTAACCATAATTTAACATTCGACTCAAATGGCCTAATCCTGAACCAATATCAACAATATAAAAACAATCAGTTTCTAAAGCTATTTTATAACACATCTGCAACATTTATTCCAGTAATAATAAAATATATAAGAAAACAAAAACAAACTTTAGCCATCAAGGATATTTCATGACGTTTTTTCGACTTAACTCTTTGCCATAATGATTTCAATATTTTCTCGTTTTTAAAATTACAATAATCAACTAGATTACTATTAGCCGTGTGTCTAGAAAGAGTTATCCGTTTCAATATTTGTTTCAAAGCTAAAATTGATAAAGGCCAACAATAATTTCTATATAAAAACACAAAAATTAAATAGGTTTTGAGAAAACTTGAATAAAAATTACGTCATTGCACCATCGTAATCTAACAATTGAGCTATTTGATTTGGGTTAAGATTTTTTAAATTTTCTTGCAGATTATCACTTAATCTATCCCAATGATTCTCGGTGAAAAAATCCTGAAATTTTATATTCAATACAAGAAGATAACCTCAAAATTTCACTCACCATGACATAGCAATTCATGAGCCAAGAATAATTATTATAAACATCATAACATAAATTAACAATTTTTTTATTGTTTTCCATTTGATAGAGAAATTCTCTTGAAAATTCAATGAAAATACCAGAAACAAATAATTGAAATTTACAGAAAACTATTTTATCTTCAATGTTCAATGAACATATGTCAAATACACCAAAACCATATATGTAATACATATATGACCAAAATGTACTATGTATGGAGTGTAGAAGTACTTATATGTATGTATATGGTCTTCTACACTCCATAGTACTATGGTCATCTATGGTATTGCGGGTGTAGCAAGTGAGATTACACCACAACAGTTCATTAGAAATTCAAAGGCGCGTACGTAGTACGTGCGAAAATAGTTGCAATTTGTTTTTGTTTTATTGAATGATGCCAATAAAAACGATAAACATACATTAAACTTTTATTGCAAATACAATTTTTATTATCAAAAGTAATTCAGTTTTTAAAAATTTCATAGTTAACAACACATAAGTCCTGAAAGACCAGTGCAACATGATTGGATAACATTTATAAATGAAGATAAGGATACAAAAATATGATGCTTTCTTTTGAGAAAAAAAAAGAAAAACATATCAAAATAGTCTTAAAATAATTCTTTAAATGTCTATGAATGCAAATAATTAAAAAAAAAAACAATAAAAATCGTATTAGAATAATTATGAAAGTAATTATTTAAAACTCGGTAACATTGAAAAAAAAAACACAAATCAGTCCACGAAAATATTTTAAAATTAAGGTATAATAATAAACTTCACGAGTAAATCGGACTGATCTATTTGTGATTAATTAACATTAATACAATTTATAAATTGTAAAGGAACAAATAGACTAGTCCTTGTAAATTATTAAAAAATAGTCATAGATAATTGCAAATAAATAATGAATCAGTGAAATTATTGTATGTACCAGTAAATTTTAATAATAAAACAACGATAAATATCACAATTTGTCAGTCACACAACTCATAAAAAAATAGCTGTTGAACTAATTCAATAATAATTAATTACAATTCCATTATAATATATGTATAAATTGTGTGACTGAATTAATTAAAAATAAAATAAAATGGTGAATTGATTGAAATAATATAAATCGCCTAATAGACTTTCCTTCAAATTTTGCAAATACATATTACATAATTTTTTTTAGTATAAAAATTATTTCTCTCCTGATTCCTTTCATATACTTTATATCAATTATAAATAATTTGATAGACAGAAAAATATAGTCAACTCCAAATTTTGTGCTTTAAAATTGAAAAACAGGTAGCATACTCCATTTTTTTTTCGTAATTTTATGTTCTTAAAAAATAATTGAAAAAATAAAAAAATGGAGAATACAAGAGACCTATCACATTTCTTATAGCATCACTGGAACAATCAACAATTAGACAGATTAAGATAGTTTATAGCATCATTAACATATCTTTTATCATTTATATGAATTAATGATCAATGGCAATTATCGTAAAATTACATAGGAGTATTTACAATTTTTACATTCATATCTACGTATATTATTTTATATACAATACGATAATTTCATTTATCTCTACTTAGTAACTTTTAAGTTGATTTACGTGGACGTTTTACAGCTTTATCCGGTGGACTAGATGGTGATACAGATCTTTGTTTCTTTTTGCATGTGGCACATAGGAACACCTAATAATATCATTAAGTAATAATATAATAA
>JAZBGZ010000790.1:8738-23817 GCA_037414795.1 Stenodera caucasica | reverse complement strand
ATGGGGTTGGAGGGGTGCCGAACAATTTACTAATGTCGGTATAGTGGCGGTTAGTATTGGAATTGTTGGCTTTGGCCCGGATTATTCGAGTATTACTTTATACACAGCTGGATTGGAGATGTGTCGGAATAATTGTCATTTCACAGTATACCTTTTTCGAATGGAAAAACTATTAATTATTTGGGGGAAACATTAACGGGATTCGGGAAATTTACGAATTCGCCACACGGATCTATTGTTGGATCTTCAATGGTAGAGCCAGAATCTTGTTTTTTTCTTATATTTCTCATGTTCATTATTTTTTATCAATTTTGTCTTTTATTCAATTTTCATAATTTTGAGTTGTTTTTTTGGAGTTTTCGAGCACTATTTTCAAAGTTTTTCTTTCCTTCAATTAAGAATATCTCTACAATTTTCAATGACTTGATTTTTTTCTGTAGTACCTGTAGAAGTTTTTTGTCATATTTGAAATTTGAAGATAGAGACAAAGAATTTTGAAATTTTCCTACTTTTTAGTTTGCGAACAATATTTTCGTTTGTTTTCAGCATTCATATTTATCTTCTTTTATGTGCTGCTCACGAGTTTTTGAGTTTTATCACTAGATTTTCAAAGTTTTTCCTCTATCTAATCTACAGCTCAAGTCAAATTTTTCGTTCTTCAGCCGAATTTCTTAGAATTTTCCCGTATTTCAATTTGGAAGATTCTCTTATATTTCTTTCTATATTGCAATTTTGTGGAAAATTGATATTTTTTTGTTCGATTTTTGAGAATTCATCGATAAATTCTTGTGGCTCTGAGTCAACAACTGAAATCTTCACGTTTTTATCGAAATCTTGGAATTTTTACGAATTTTTCACTTAAGTCTTGAATCATTCCAATAGAATCTCTGATGATTTATTGCAGAACTATTTAATTTTGAAGAACTCCACGATTTTCTTTCATTTGTCATAATTTATGACTCATAAAATTACAATTTTTCTACTATCTTCGATTTTTCTCTTTTCTTGAGCTACAATTTTCGACTGATTTTTTTGAAGTGAATTTTCACAGTTTTTCCACATATTTTCGGGATTTGCAGATATTCAACATTTTGTTCTACAAGTTTTTTTATCTACATTTTTTTTTATTATTATTTCTCGTGTTCTCGTGAAATTCTATCTTCATTTGCTTCTATCGAGCTTCAGTCAAGTTTTTCAGCCAATTTCCAACTTGCTGATTTATCTCATTATCTTCTTATTTATCATGTGAGATCATAACGTTTAGTTCAATTTTCAAGATTTTTGAATAAATACTGCAATTTTCCTTCAGTTACGATTTCCTCAACAAATTCCAATATTTGTATTTTTCATTTTTGTTGATTTATAATTTTTGATTGCTTGTTTAGTAGTTTTCCATGACCTGATTTTGGAAAATAGAGACAGAGAATTGAAGAATTATTTTTCATTTTTCAGATTTCTTCAAGATATACTCATCTCCTTTTTCGTATTTTTTCACCGGCTCTTCAAATTTTCGCCTCTATCTAATCTTTAGAACTCCAATCAAGTTTTACGTTTTTCAGCCGAATCTCTGATAATTTCCTCCATTTTTTTAATAATGTCACATTCACTGTAGAAGCTTATCAATACTTCTTCAGTTTCGAAGATTTGCAGAAATTTTCCATCATTTTTCATGAAATTACCAATTTTTCTAATCTTCAATTTTTCCTTTTGTTAGACTACAACTTTCGATTGTTTTTGTGATAGCAGAGTTGAGAATATTTCTCGATTTTTCAAATTTTCTTTCAATTTTCAGTTTGTTCACATATTTTTAGGATTTATAGATATTTAGCATGTTTTTCTACAAGTCTATTTCATCAATATCTCTAGTTTAATTATTTTCCGTGAAATTTCTTATTTATTCTGATCTTAGGAGCTTCAGCCAATTTCCAAGAATTTACCCAAATTTTCAAATTTCTCCACAAGTTTCAATACTTTAATTTTTTTGTTCAATTCCAATTTTTACTGGTTCCCTTTCAGTTTTGCCTGATATTCGAGTTGTTCAAAAGTAGAGACAGAGATTTTCTCGGATATATTTTCACTTTCCAGGTTTTCTTAAGCTCAAGTTTCTACCAGTTTTTACTTTACGGAAGTCAAATTTGCAATTTTCTTTCTATAATAACAGCTTTTCAAGAATTTATTCAAATAGTTTCGAATTTTTCAACTCATTTATATTACTTCACTGTTCGAGATTTTCAGATAAATCCTTCTAATTTCCATAAAATAAACAGTTTTCAATTATTTTTTTGACAAATTATTTTATTTATCACAAATTTTGACTGTTTTCCATCTTAATTGGGCACAACATTCACGGCTACTATCACGATTTACCGGTATTTTCCATGAAATATACAATTTTCGCACAAGTTTTTTGGTACTTCATTCAGTCAAAATACAACTTGTTTTGATTTATATCTTTTTTTTATTATTCTCTTCAACCTTATGTTAAGAACCTCGATTAAGCTCGTATGAATAATTTATTGATAATTTTCTTGATTTATTTGCCAAAAACACGAATAATTCCCATTTTTGTTGAGAAAAAATACAAATTTATTGATATTAATGAATTGTTTATTTATTATGATCAATAGCTTAATTAATATAATTCGAGGAAGAAGTTCAAATTGATATTTTCGAGGTGGAAAGATGTTAACCTTGCCGCGATCGTCTATTTTAGAGAAACATCATTAAAACGCATGTTGTCTTTTCATATTTCCTTTCATTAAATTTTCACTCCTCTACTAGGTACACACGCCACACCTGACCAATTATCTCCTGTGATAAACATTATATGGCGCGAGTGGGCTAGTCCACAACTTTAAACTTCGGCATATTTCTCTTCATTTCAATATTTGTCTTCCCACGGACCCAGCAGCCCAACAACATGCTGCTTTGCATACCACCAACTATAATACTTGAATAGGTCTTGTACGTTTCTCTAGCCTAGAGAAACATAATGAAAGGGTTAAATCAAATCTTGTCGACATTCTCTAAAATATCTCGGTTTGAATAGAATGGATCGTTTTGCATATAGTGGATGTGCAGTCCGTCATATTCAAATTAGGTGTACCCCTTTAGTTGTGCCGGCTTGGGAAAAGGGCGAATCGGCCCCTATTACTACTTCAACAACTATACATCGATTTTTGAATTACAAACAATTCGAAAAAATACAATAATAATAATAATGGAAACAATTCGAAAATAAACAATATGACTCAGCTACTTTCTAAATACATCACGTACTGCGAGTTTCTTGAGCTACACCAGTTTTTTCGGTATCTACGTGAAAATCCGCTCTTTATCTATAATCATTACTTCAATAGCTAAATACTTTACTTTAATATAAATTTAAGTAGCGTATCGTATAACAAAACATTTAAGTAGTGACTTGGAAAAGGGTAACTAACTAGTTGTTCTGTTATTGTTGTTGTTGTTGTTGTTGTTGTTGGCAAACAAACGGATTGATCTAGTTAGCCATGCATGGTCGGAAATAATGTTGCTGATTAACGCTACAATTGTTAATACATATGGAAATATAGTAACCGACCTCGTTACGTGCTCAACTCAATTCAGTTTAGGTTAGTTTATATTATTATATGGTTATGTATGTTAATTTTTTTTTTTTTATTTCGTTTTTCGAACCGACCTTATTTGTGAATAATGCAGGTAGTTTTTGCAAATTATATGATATTCAAATTGGACGAATTCGTGGCCTTTATCTGGAACGAAATTATGGGAATGGTTCGAGAGAGAGCAGTCGATTCTGTTGCAGAAGAAACGGCTCCAAATTCGCCGAATTTTGGTTCTTTCATAGGGAGACTCGCCCATTTTTGAGGGAATTCCAGCGAGGTACATTTCAATTATATTTTTGAATCTTTTATCTGAAATTTCAATTTTTCGGTTTGTAATCAAACTTCACGCTCTCTTATTTTCTACTTTTTCCCGACAATTAACTCAGTTTTCACATGAAAATATATAGTTTTTCCTTGGAAATTAGTTTTTACTTCTAACAGAATTTTTATATTTTCTCGAATATTTCAATTGAGTTTTTATAATTTCACGAACTCTCAATTTTATTGGAAATAATTTCGTCTCATTATTCGATGGTTGTGAGCCGAATTCTGATTTTTCATTCGAAAAAAAATGCTGAAAATGAAGAAGAAAACGAATTTTTGATGATTCTCAAATTAAAAAAATGTGATAATGTCGCTATTTTTTACAAAAAATTGAATAGAGCTAATATTTTCCCAAAAATGGGAATATTTAGCTGAAAAATAGGCGAAACAATCGAAATTCAATTAGAAAAACTATATCTTGAGGGAGGAAAATGGGAATTTTCAGCAAATTTTTCCAATATTTATCTCAATATTCTTCCAGTGAAACTGTGACATTTCTTCAATAATTTGCAAGTTTTTAATCCAATTTTCCTTTGAGCTTCGTAATGATTTTTCTCGTGACACACAATTTTTTCAATTGAGAGAGTTTTTTTTTATTTTCCCGAATTTCTGGGATTTTTCACGGAATTTTCAATATTTCGGACCAAATTTCGACATTATTGCCTCGTTGGATGCTGTAAAATTTTATCTCTTCTTAATTTTTCGATTTCTTCATAATATTTTTTCAAAAAGCTGGAAATTGACGAAACGATCAAATTAGTACTGGAAAAACGATATCTTGAGGAAGGAAAATAGGAAAATTTAGTGAAACTGTAATATTTTCAAAATAATTCGCAATTTTTCAATCGAGATTTTCAATTAAGCTTCATAAAGATTTAACTCGTGAGACAATTTCTCCATTTTTGGGAGAAAATTTAGTTTTTTCATTCCAATTTCTATAATTATTCATGAAATTCTCATTATTTTGAGCAATATTTTGGCATTATTGCCTCGTTAGATGCTCTAAAATTTTATTTTTCTTAAATTTTTCAATTGCTTCATAATATTTTTCCAAAAATAGGAATATCAAGCTGAAAATTTACGAAACGATCAAAATTGTACTAGAAAAACTATATCTTGAGAAAGGAAAATGGGAAATTATAGCGAAATTTTCACGGTATTCACCTCAATATTTTTCCAGTGAAATTGTGACATTTTCTAAATAATTTGCAATTTTTTAATCGAAATTTTTATTTGGGTTTCGATGGTAACGATTTTTCTCGCGAAACAATTTCTCCTGTTTTGGGGGAAATTTTGTTTTTTTTTACTCCAATTTCTGTGATTTTTCGAAAAATTTTCATTATTTTGAACCAAATTTGGGCATTATTGCCTCGTTCGATGCTCGAAAATTCAATTTTTCGTAGAGTTCTCAATTGCTCTATATTGTTTTTCCAAAAATAGGGATATTTAGCTGAAAATTGACAAGAAGACTCAATATCAACTAGAAAAACGATATCTTGAAGGAGGAAAATGGGAAATTTTTCCCAGCAAAACTGTGACATTCCTTAAATAATTCGCAGTTTTCAATCGAAACTTTCCTTTGAGCCTCGTAACGATTTTTCTTGTGAGACACAGTTTTCCCATTTTGGAGGAAATATTCTGTTTTTTCTACCCAAATTTCTTGATTTTTCAAGAAATTTTCATTATTTTGAAGCAAATTTCGGCTCTATTGATGCTTTAAAATTTTATACCATAAATTTTTCGATTGCTCCAAATTTCGAAGTCTTTCGTTCCCTTCGTTTGCTCATCCTCTAGTTTTCACAGATAATACACCCAATTTTCAGGTGAAAATGTTCAGTTTTTTCCAGAAAACTCACCTTCGGCATAATTTCGACTTTTGCACAAAGTTTTTCCGCTTTTCCGAATTGATTCGAATCTCGTGCTTCGAACGCGTTCGCGAGCTGCTCGCTCGATCACATCGACTCACCATTAGTCTCCTACATGAAGAAGGCCGGTCCTGTAGATTTGCAATAAAATTCGGTTCGATCACAATGAATTCGACCGTTATCAACCTATTTGTTGGAATTTCGAAAAAATATCGATTCTCTTCAGTTTCCAACACTAACAATGACCACATTTACGTTAATAATAATAAAGAAACTCAAAATATCGTACGGCAGTAGATTTCGTAATAACTTTCTATTGTATGGTAATGAGCCCAGCAACACCCATCAATCGCTGATGTGAATAATGTGGGCATATAATTCAGAAAAATTTGTTGAAGACGAAAATACTCCAAGTCGTTCCACAACAAAAAGACAAATAATAATAATCAGTAAAACTCGAGTAAAATCTCATGTCTAACGTGCGAAACAATTTAAAACAACTTTACGAGCACTGGTTAAAGTGGAAATAATGAGAATCGCATTCGCCGTTAGAACTAAACTAATAACAAGAAGAATGCATATTTTTAGCGGAATCGGCCCCGAATACAGTACCGTATTTCGAGTAATTTATGCGTGAATCCCGGTTTATTAGCAAGTTGCTGACCTCTCTATTCGGCCGAAAAACTGTAACATTAAAAAATGATTCATTATTTATGGCGAATATTTCGTTGTTGTAATAAAATCAAGACATTACATACCTACCTGTCGCGAATAAAGCTTTCGAAAACGTCGAGGAAGTAGATTCTCGTATTTGTTTATGGGATATTAACGTTTTATGTATTAAATAACTATAAAAAAATTACAACAAAATAAAATTGTATTTATATAGCCTATATTATTATATATCTGCAATTATAAATCGATTTATCACACATTTTTTAATGAACCAACTCACTCGATTTCCTCTTAAATTACGGTCTGTTTTAAAGGGAACGATCACGCTGTTTTTGATGTTAATCTGTTATTTTTTCCATCATCATTATAGCCTTTTGCTACGATCCAACAACTTATATGGAGAATCTTCACTATTTTCAACGTTACAAAACGGCCATAAAATTCCAAAGTATCATCACACGGATTCTGGATGGCGGCGCGTTTTTATCCATCATTGATTTATATTTCCTCCATTAATAAAAAAAAATCTACTCACAACAACTCTTGAACCAAACTCCAAATAGATTCTGCACTTAATTGATTCCGGAACTAGAACGGTGACATCTTCAGCTGTCATTGTAGATGAAATTTTCGAAAAACCCATCAAAATCATATTGGGAAGCCAACTGCACTATTATAACAAAAGATGGAATAAAACAAAAGCGAAACGGCTGTCAACCCTTACCCTTCAAGATTTTTTTTCAACAGTAGAAAAAACCCGCTCTTTGTACGGTTAATTCAAATCCAATTGTACGACTTATTTCCTGCATCAATTTTTTTTTTGATTGAATCCCATGGCCAACTGCCGGCTCGTTTTTTTTTCTACATCGGGGTAGTTTTTTCATTATAATCCGAAATGTAGGTACATCTATCAGATAAGAGATGTCATCGGTTTTTGCAGCTGTGCACAATTCTGATTATTCGAGTCAAGATCGATTCGATTGAGTCGTATAATTTGAGGAATACAACGATTAAAATTCATTGATTAGTTGGTGAAATTTGGCCAAATTTGGCTGATTATCGACGTTTGTCTGAATTTCGATAATTTCGAAGCGAAACGAACTGTGTGTCGAAATATCGAGTCGTTTAATTGAGTGCAGGCGGACCTCGATGATGGAGAGAGCTGCAAAGGCTGAAAGGTCATGACATCGAACTAGAGACATGTTGGCCAGCATCTGCACAGTATAAATTACTTATTTTATTTACAAGCTGTTTTAATTGATTCCAATTAAGCGAGATATAGCCGCCTCGAGTCTTATCAATATCATCTCGAGAGATGTGGAGTTTTAGAGAAAAAATTTGCTATTGATAATGGCACTAATACCGAAATTAATCGACGATTATAGTCGAGAGAAAGAACTGTTGAAAGTTATCTGATAAATATCAATCAACTTAAGTGGTTTTTTTTCTTGTTGAATATGCGCGATTTTCAAGCGATACCTCGCTATACTCGTTCCTCCACTTACATAATATTATAATCTATAAGTTGATAAAAAAAAAAACCAATTGAATACGTCTTAATTGAATCAATGTCAATGTAAATTAAAATTCATCGCATTTATGTGAGTTATTAAATTGACCGTTACGAAATATAAATGTCCAGTCATGCAACAACAACAACAACAACAACAACAACAACTCAAGATATTCGTATTATTATAATTTACCGGTTGTGGTTTTGCCCTTTTTAGAGGAGAATATGATCGGATGATGATGATGATGATGATGACTATTGTGCGAGCTTTACAATGATGGAATTGAATACTGAATTATACAGAAAACAAAACGATTTTCCAGCTATATAATTGAACATGTGTCCATTTTCTTTGGGGAATTTTCAAAATTTCGACCTTAATTAGTGATTATAAGGGGCTATTTTACATGTTCGACTATCATCTCAGAATTGTGTGATAATGTCCACGTTTACAACATGTGGTAAGTAGGCGTCATATGTTCAAATTTGTTATTGAATTTACATATAAATGAAGAGCTATAACGTATATTTATTAATAATTTTGTATATTAATCGAGTCGTTGTAAACGACTTTAGAAAGAGCTCGATTCCTTTCCCATTTATCAATTAGATATTTGTAGCTACAGTCACAAACAGGGCCGGCTCTAGAAATTGCTTGTCAATATTTTTGATTAACTATAAACTATAACTATCCCCGAGGCTACTTCGATATTCTACACAAAAGGCGCAACCTCCACATCCCATCTCTACTATACCGCAATCCTCGATGTTTTATATCGCTTTGATTCGGAAAATCTTCTGATATGTTCAATTTTTGTTTTGGTCAAAATCCATGTTCAAGGGCTTATTTTGACCGAAAAAAATTGAAAAGATTATAATTTGAGTGCTTCTTACAGCTGATAATGAGCCACTTTGTTTGTTTTGGTTTTCTGTTAGATTTGTTTTTATTACGGGCCACCGGAAATTGCTCAATTTTCGAAAAATTCCAATTATGAACTAGTCATTAAATTGACGATTTCGACTTCCGACCAGTTAACCTCAAAGACTGACTGGTGATTTTTTCGACTTGATTTAATGGCTTTGGCTATTTCTGCCAAATATTTGAAATTTTTTTGAGAAGTGAATTGAAGTATGTAATTTTTTTTGAGCTCGCTCCTGATTCGTTGTTTTTTCAGCATGATTGTCTCAAGTTTCTGGAAAACTGGTCAAGATTTTCCGCAAATTTCTGACCATCTAAGAGAACTTTGAGGAGCAATTCATGGAATTTTCGCTTTGAAGAACTCTCTTCTTCTCGCTTGCTTTGGTCCACCGGAAGTTGGTCAATTCACGAAAAATTCCAATTATGAAGTAGTCATACAGGTTATTAAAATGTCGATTTTGACATCCTATCAGTTAACCTCAAAGACTGATTTGAGATTTTTTTCGATTTGATTTCATGTCTGTGCTAAATTTCGAAAAATCAAGATACTTGGCTATTTCTGCAAAATATTTGGAATTCTTTCGAAAACAGGTGAACTAAATTCATATTTTTTTAATTTCGTTCCTGATTTGTCGTTTTTTCAGATTGTCCCAGATTTCTGGAAAAATAGTTTTCTTCAAATTTTTAACCACCTAAGAGTCTTTTTCTATTTGGAGGCCATCAGAAGTTGGTCAGTCTTCAAAAAATTTCAATTTTGAAGTATGAGTATCAAATTGAAGACTTTGACTCCCTATCACTTAACCTTAAAGACTGACTTGAGATTTTTTTCGATTTGATTTTATGTCTGGGCTGAATTTCCAAAAATCAATGTGCCAAATATTCGAAATTTTTTCGAGAACTAGTGCATTAAACTAATAATTTTTTTAAACTCATTCCTGATTTGTCATTTTTTCAACATGATTGTCCCAAATTTCAGGAAAACTTGTCCAGATTTTCCTCAAATTTCTGATCACCTAGGAGAAGTTTAAGGAACAATTTTCCTCAAGTTATAGAATTTTTGGCTTAGAAGACATCTTTTTGACCCACTTTTTCTGTTTTGGAGCCATTTATGAAAAATTCCACTTTTGAAGTAAGGCTTCAAATTGAAAACTTCGACTTCCTATCTGGAAAAAACTTGGCTCGCTTTTTCTTTTCGGGGACTACCGGAAGTTGTCCACTTTTTGGAAATTCTCAATTATTATAAAGTAACTTGGATTATAATCCGGAATTTTACAGAGAAAAAATTGACAGCTTGGTTGAAATATTCAGAATTTGGCCGAAATTTCACCTTCAGTACTGTTTCTAATTTGGGAAAAATCGCAGATCCGGACTTCCCGAAATTTTTGACCACAATTTTTCTCTCATGCACTGGAGAATTATCTCGTTTTGTTCTCGTTCTGGGCACCTTTCGATTTTGCAGCTTGAAGGCCACCGGAAGTTGGTCAACTTTTCGGAAATTCTCGATCGTGGCGGTTTCGACTTTCAAATCGATGATTGGGAAACTATCTCGACAGCTCGAGGGAAAAATTGCGGAAAATCGGCAATAATTAAAATTATTCACTTGGAAAATTTGTAATTAGTAAAAAAATTTATCACTTCTAAACGGACCATTCCGCCATAAATTTTCTTTTAACTGCGGCTATTAATATAAACAAATATGCCGGAAATCCAGCCTTTATGTGCACAATAATCGTATATCGCTAATAATGTCGCAATAATCTGTGAAATTGTTGCGGAATTTCGTAAACGCTCCGATATTGAGCCTTAGACCATTAAATACCGGAATAATTATTAATATTAGATTAATGTTAATAATTTTTTTACGACAAAACAATTTATCATAAATCTATAATTTAATCGATTACAAATTAAGCTATTTGTAAAATTATCTGTTATTTATCGACATTTAAATATTTTTTTTCGAATTGAATGTTCAACAACAACAACAAAATTCTAAAGATAATTAAACGAGCAATTCCACCTGCGTCACGCACCCAAGGATATTGGAATATTTTCATGCAAATAACGCATTATTAAATTCAATTTTTCTGCTGAAATAATTCCAGATTTCTTTACAACTCGAATTATCGTTGAGTAATCTAGAGAAATATGTGTGGAATTGTTGTTATAGATTATGATGAATAACGTC
This sequence comes from Stenodera caucasica, assembly GCA_037414795.1. Taxonomy (NCBI): domain Eukaryota; kingdom Metazoa; phylum Arthropoda; class Insecta; order Coleoptera; family Meloidae; genus Stenodera; species Stenodera caucasica. Next base: position 12,725 of record JAZBGZ010000790.1, on the reverse strand, counting down.
AACATTCAACTGCAAGAGATCGCCGGAAAAAACGGTGTTTTCGAAAAAAAAACACAGGTAATAGTCGGAAATTATTTCGACATTAGCACAGGTAAAAGATTAGTTTCAAAGATCAAATTGACTGAACGATATTAATCTAGTTGTTGGGTTCAACATTAAAGACCGCTAGTTCGGAATAAATTATTACGTATAATTTTCGAATTAAAGCGCATTTACTTCCTAAAAATTAAAATCAACTCGATGCCGTGAGACTGCCGCTAATTAGAATTGTTCTTGTTGTCGAATTAACGGTTGTTGTTTTTTTGTTTTGTTTTTTGTTTTTTTTATTTTCGAATATTTCAGGTGTAATTAGTCGGATTTTTCGTTTTATTTGAGCAACTCTCGAATTGTTGCACTCGATGATGTTTGTCGTCGATATCATCATTTACAATGTCAACAATGTCCGAGCTGTAAACATAATTTGTTCTCTTCAACTGTCATCGTGGCCCATCATCATCATCATCATCGTTAAGAGTTGGAGAAAATTCGAAAAAACTCGTACTATAAATTCGAGAACGGCCGGATCGTCTAATAATAATAATAATAACTATAAGTCGCAATTAAGGCTGTTAAATTTTATGAAACAGGAATACTGGGTGAAAAATGGAACGACCGAATAGCGGGGTGTTGATTAGGAAAAAATCAACAAAACATGAAAGTGCACTTCACCTAAACGGACTCGAAGATTTTGTTGTTGTTAATAGGCGAGTTGTACACGAGTTGAGCCATAAATTGTACCCACATAAAATTCTTGCGATATAATTCGAAAAAAATGGCCAGTTTTTCTCTATTGATTTCGCCTAGAGACCCTCAACAATGCCCCCTACAAAAGCCTTCTAATTTGGCTGGATATTATTGTTGTACACATATTTCTACATGTTACAAGTGGCATATTCTCGAGTATAAAACGCTTGAAACTACCAGCTCAAGTATCTGAGCACTGTTATTATTATTATTATTATTATTTATAAAAGAGTCCATGTACCTAGGTCCTATTTTCAGTGTATAACATTGTTTATTTGTAACCGCAAGCCGTTCACCACCAACAAAACAAACTCTTTGTTCTTAGAATAGTTTCGAGTTTCTACTTCATTTTTTGCCCCGTTCAAAAAAAAATAATAAAACAAACCAAATTATAACTGTTCGTGCATCTTGTACGGGAAAATTTCGGATTTGTCCGTTATTTATCGAAATAATCGGAGGTTTCTCGAATTATCACACGGGTTCAAAACAGTGGAATCTTCTTAAGAGATTTACAAAATCAATAGTTGGACGGTTCTGTAATGGGATTACTAAACCGGCGTCCAACACATAAAAGTCCCAGTTTTGCGGAAAAATCCTGAGTTTTTCGAATAAAGTGGGAATTTTGAAGATTCAAAAACGACTTGGAATAGTCCAAATCAGCCTGTATTCAGTCAAGATATGAAACGTTTCAGAATTTGCTGTGAAACTGAGCAAAAAATGAGATTTTTGAGAATCCAAAATTGTTGCAAGCCACAAAATTCTGCTGAATTGAACGTATTTATTTCATTCCAGAGAGATAAAGAAACTTTTTCGAGTTAGTGAGGTCATCCACGATTTTTTTGTGGAAATTCGAATAGTTTTCCATTTAGTCAGAAATTTTTCGATGGTTCTCAAAAATTGATGGCAGTGCTTGAGAGAGACAAAATTTCGAAAATTTGATAGTAAAACAGAGATTTTTGAAGACAAGCCAATCGTAAATTGGGAATTCTATTAGTGGGGGGCAGAATTTTTGTGAAAATTTGTGAAAATCTCGAGAAAAGCTCTTCGAAGTTGAGGAAAGTTCCAGTATTGACGTATGAAAAGAAAATTCACTAAAACGTATATGAGTAGCAAGAATTTTTTGGAAAAACTGAGCTACCGAGCAAACAATGGCATTTTCTAAAATGCAAAACATGCTAAATTTCTTGAAAATCCTGCTAAATTGAGCAAAATTAGAGATCCTCGCGCTCATTTTATTCCAGAGTGAGATCGTCAAGGATTTTTTTGTGAAAATTCAAAATCGTTTTCCATTTAGTAGTGGTTGAGATTGTGGAAAATTCGTTAATGAACTCGGATTTAGCCTTAAAATATGGATTTCCCAAAATTTCGAGAAAGGCTCATTTGGACCAAGCTAAAACTTTCCACTTATCATAAGTCACAAGAAAAGGGGGCCAAAAAGTGTATTGCTTTCCAAGCAGTTTGGCCTCGAAAAATCGGAATATTCGAAAATTTTATAAAATTTTGAGAAGTCCAACAAAATTGCGAAAATGAGTCTCTTATATCACCCAATTTTCGGCCAATTGAGAGACTCAATGGGATCAAAACGAGCACTATTTGGACCCAAAAAATCTCTTTTCGACGGCCATCTTTTATGGAATAGCCTGATAGCCTTAATTTGTAAATTTTCAAAATTTCGAGCTTTTTCCACTTGTCTTGAGTCACATAAAAAACTCAACAGTAAAGGCCGAAAAGTCTTACTTTCAAAGCAGTTTAGCCTCGAAAGAAGCCGAAAATTTGCCAAAATTTTGAGAATTCCAGCAAAATGAGTCTCCGATAGTTCTCAATTTTCGGCCACTTGAGAGACCTCAACGATCACAAAACGACCACCATTTTGACCCATTGAAATCTCTTTTCAACGGCCACCTTTTATGGAACAGCCTGTATATCGGATACCATACAAAATTAAATCCCATTTGCAACATGTTCAACATATAATCATAATCTTGAAACTTTAAAGACTACTGTTGATGGAAATCCATCACAACCATCGATCTACTTATATTGAAGGCTTGATGTTTTGTTTGTCGTCTTTTCAAACACAATCCAAAACAACAAGACGAAAAGAACAAAAAATCCAGAAATGATTGATGGTCTTAATCTCAACAATACGCCAACACATTTAAATGTTGTTTAGATAAGTCCTAACGGACTCCAACTATTATTTATAATATACATAGCAATATAAGAATAAAAATCAACAAATAGAAAAAATATTGTAAAAAGGGCTGAATGAGTAACTGTAAAAAAAATCAACAATCACAATAGCCGATGGGCGAATTGCAGAGATATCGTGACTTGAAATTACAGCTTCCAGTTATCATACCTGTGTTGCTTCGCTAATATGTTTATATGTATAATAACAATAATAATAATGATAATAATAATAATAATGATAATAATATATGCAGATGTTTAGAGCGTATGCAATGGAGCCTGGCAATAGTGAGAAACAATTTGTGGACGACTAAATTGAGTTTCTATTGAATTCTCCAACAATAATTAAATCGTAATTGTTAATAAATAATTATGTTAATGAAAATTGAATTTTTATTGTAGCATATTATTTATGGCATTCCGGCAAGTTGAACCAACTCCAGTACTAAGGACATGTTGGCACGCGGACCATTGTTAACAACAAATACCTCTTAACAAATACTGTCATAATGCAACTTCCTGAAACAATTTCTACCCGGAATCTGATTGTTGTTTACCATTGTTGAATAAAAAGAAAACTAACTGCACAAACGCATTACGCACTCCACCATATTGTGTAGAGAGTTTTCTTTTGTATTAATTGCCGTTGAACGTCGTAAAACATGTTGTGTGGAAATTTATACTTGACACAGAAAAAATATTGTGAATCGTTGGGAAATTTTATCGCATTATTAATGTTCCATCGTTGTTATAAATGAAAATGAGAGAGATAGTAATTAATCAGACGATGATGTGACATTTGGAAATGACGAATGGATTTTTCATTATTAACAAAATTAATTGGAAATTATTTGAAATTTACGCATTTTTTCCAACATTTAATTGAATTACATTAAATGAACCAGAACTAATAAACAAGAATTCCACTTTCTAAATCGATTTTCCTCATCTATCTCACGACGATTTTGTTATGTTATTATAAATCTCTTTTCCAATGATGATGATGATGAT
>JAZBGZ010000789.1:14473-27402 GCA_037414795.1 Stenodera caucasica | reverse complement strand
GAAAATTAAATATAAACAACACACCATTGATTCGATTCATTTTACAATAAACTGGTAACAGTTGTAAATTAATTTCAGTGTAATGCCCTAATGACTTGTCTAACCCTCAAGGGTCTAAACCCTCAAAACAGTGAATATAGTGTCGTGTTCCCCTTGGATTCACACCCCCCAAAAAAACGGTACCCATTTCACTCTTTATTACCGATTAAAATTTGTGCAAATAATTTTCTCATAAATATCTCAAAATTCCATCATCGACTATTATCGTTTTAAAAATGATGACGACTGTCTTCAACAACAACAACAACAACAACAACAATAAGAAAAACTACGTACAATGGCTATTGTGGTTTGAGAGCAACTCTCGAACTGATAGATGTGGCCTTATTGTCATTTTCAAGATCGAAAACTTACTTCAATCGAGTGATCGAAGTGAATTAAATTTCTTGACCATTTCTCGACAATTCCACTCCGACGATATTGTTGATTTCAGTCAGATAAAAAAAAAAAAAACCAAATTTAACATGGGGTAGCTCCGAAACAAAAAATAAAAACCTACAAAAATTGATGACAAGTCGATTTATTATTATACAGAGTGTAGTATTAACGGAACTATGAATAAATTTAATAAAGGGAGAGGGTAAATCAAACAAGCAACAAAAGCACTATTTGCTGTGTATTTGGCCGGATCATCGCTCTTGGGAAATGTTAGTTACACTACATTGGCTACACTTAATTTTATTGGAAAGCCGGAAAAAGGCCTCTGAGGCTGGAATTGTCAAAAAAAAAAAATTGATTTGATTTGAAATAAAATGTCTCAATTCGTACCTTTTCTATGATAATTGATCAATTTTTTTTTATTTGCTCCAAAATTGAGTTTGTTTGAAAATTTGAAAATTCTTAAAATTTGGCTTTTTAGAACGCATTTTGAAGCGAATCGAATGAATCGAGAGATTGTTCAAGGAAATTTCTGTTTTAAGGAAAATCTTCGAAAAATTGTGAAGTTTCTTCGAAATAGAATGAATCAGATTGGAGTTTTGTATATTTGGCCGAATCATCATTCTTCTGAAAAAAGTTTTTCCAAAAAAAAAAAAAAATTTAGTGATTATCACAACCTTCAATTCTGTCTAGGTTCGATATTTTTTATGCTAGAAAGTAATTTTTTTAATTAGTTTAGGATTAGTTGTCTCAATTCGTACATTTTCTACAAAAATTGATCAAATTTTTTTTCATTTGCTCCAAAATTGAGTTTGTTTGAAAATTTGAAAATTCTTAAAATTTGAACGCATTTTGAAACGAATCGAATGAATCGAGAGATTGTCCAAGGAAATTTCTGTTTTAAGGAAAATCTTAGAAAAATTGTAAAGTTTCTTCGAAATAGAATGAATCAAATTAGAGTTTTGTATATTTGGCCGAATCATCATTTTTCTGAAAAAGGTTTTTCCAAAAAAAAAAAAAATTAGTGATTATCACAACCTTCAATTCTGTCTAGGCTCGATATTTTTTATGCTAGAAAGTAATTTCTTTAATTAGTTTAGGATTAGTTGTCTCAATTCGTACATTTTCTACAAAAATTGATCAAATTTTTTTTCATTTGCTCCAAAATTGAGTTTGTTTGAAAATTTGAAAATTCTTAAAATTTGAACGCATTTTGAAACGAATCGAATGAATCGAGAGATTGTTCAAGGAAATTTCTGTTTTAAGGAAAATCTTCGAAAAATTGTAAAGTTTCTTCGAAATAGAATGAATCAAATTAGAATTTTGTATATTTGGCCGAATCATCATTTTTCTGAAAAAGGTTTTTCCAAAAAAAAAAAAAAATTAGTGATTATCACAACCTTCAATTCTGTCTAGGTTCGATATTTTTTATGCTAGAAAGTAATTTTTTTAATTGGTTTAAGATTAGTTGTCCCGATTTGTATCTTTTTCATAAGAGATCCATTTTTCTTAGGCAACCCTTAATAACTCATGAATGAGTGAACTTTTTTGTAAAATCAAAAATTTTGATACGAATTTGGCGATTGTAAGAAATTTTTTCGAAATATACTTCAACAACTCAAATAGAAATTTCGACTTATGTTGTAAATCATTTCAACAATGGGACTAAACCGCAAGTTCAAATATCATAAAACAATAAATCAAAAAAAGGACAGCCGTTCGACCATCTATGCAATGGTCCCTTTTTGTCAGATGGAGAATTGTGTAGAAAAATTTGGGGATTCCCAAGCCCAAACTAGAATTTCTCTACCTAACAAAAAGGGACCATTGCATAGATGGTCGAACTGCTGGCCTTTTTTTGATTTATTATTTTATGATATTTAGGCTTGACGTTTAGTCCCATTGTTGAAATGATTTACAAATTAAGTCAAAATTTCTATTTGAGATGTTAAAGTATAGATATGGAATGAAATTAGAATAGTTTGTGATTGGTTTGGTCTACTTCATTGGTTTGGAGTTTGTTGATTAGAAACGTTAATCGTATCAGATGTAGACTAACTTATTGCTAATTTCGATAGAAATCTTGTCGTTCTAATCATGTGAAACTTGGATGAAAATTGGACATTCTCAACTAAATTCAATTATGATCAATATCTCGGTATGGACTATACACACGTCCAATCTTGGTCCAATTTGGTAAATCGTTTCGAGATTAGCAGTTCAACTTCAATGACGTGTTGATCGGCTTATATATTATATAGTATAGACCAAAGTTAGGGATTAACGAACGTTCTATACAACAGCATCCCTTAAACTCTTACCATTCTATTCTATATACATATATAGTATATTAGACATAAACACCCCTTTCTTATTACTATACAAAACACCAACCACCCCCCACAAAATTCCTTGCATGCAATTCAAACTCGTAACTATTCACTATATGTTCTATTCCATATTGTCAATATTTCACTGGTCGAAACTTTCAAATTAATCAAAATTCGTTTATTCATCTTTTATATAACGTTATCTCATCTTTCATTCATTCCTTTCAATGCCCATCTCTTCAACAATAACCAAATTGAGAGCTCATTTTAATTATAATTATTAGAAATTTGATAATAGGTGTCTATCTAAATAATCAAATATCAATAATATTTAAAAATCCATTTGATTGACATTAAATATGGCTTAGAATTCGATAATAATGGCAAATTATGATGCTGCATCAAATGATAATAATAATAATAATAATAATAATAATAATAATAATCATAATATGGCTTCCAGTCATACTATGAATATAATACCGGGCTTTAGAGATGAAACTAGGCAATACATCACTGGCATAGCAATTACCCATTATGTGAGGAATTAGTCAATTAAGACTGGCTTTTCACCCTAGGCGCGATCCTGGAATGCCTGCAGGACAGCGGCGACTCGTTCCAATTCACACAAATTCTACAATTCATAAAACAATCAACCCAAAAAAAAACAAATTACAATCGAATTTCTAACAATCATCAGGAGTATATTCGAAAATTTCGAATTTCCATCAAAATTATTTAGTACGCCTCTGATTTATTGTGAGATTAAACGAACGGAATTAATAGATTAGAAAATATTTTGTTGAATTCATTCGAGTTGATGGACTAATTTTTTAATTTGATTTGAGTATTTGTAAATATTTGATGATAAGAAGAAAATAATGAAAAATAAATATCAGTTGGTAATTATGTGATTTAGTTGTTGGTTATTTTGAATTGAATTGGTAGAATTGGAATTTTGACAGTCATCATCATTATCCACTTGAAAAATCGAAAAAAACTATATGTGGGAGTTTTTTTTTTCATATTTCGTTGAGTCGTCACCACTTCAAATCTATTCTAAAAAATAATCACTAATTATAATGAAATATTTATAATTATTATTATTATTGATAATAATAGATATTATTTTGGAGGTGGTATTGTATCGTACAATTGAAGATAGAATTGAAACGATAGGGGGTAGTTTTTGGGGATAGATCTAAATGAGTAACATTCTCATGGCATATTTCAAGAGGGGTGTATATTATTTGGTCATTTTCTATTGTTAGAAATTGATCCGATTGAATTGAGCCTCATACTCAAATGAAACTATAAATTCCTATTTTTATATTATTACTATTTATTATATAGAGAGAAATTAATCTTTACAATGTACACGCAAAATTGTGGTATTATAATAATCGTGAAATTCTACAGACAGAGTAATCAAGAAATACTGTTTAAGTTGGCAATCCTACTTGGAGGTTTTTTGTGTTTAATGATTTGCAACACTACACCGCAAAATCTCTGTATGACAAATAATTCAATTTGAATCAACACTCAAATGTCAGTTAAACGTCAAAGTAGTTGTCAAACAGCAGTTCTACCATTTTAAAATGAAATTCAAAATTACCAACTTAAACAGTATTTCTTAATCACTCTGTATTTGATTGATGCCAACTTAATAACATTAAAATCTCTGAAAACTCTATATTCCTAGTAGGACGCGGTTTCCCGCCATTGAATCTAGGGACTTTTTTGCTATTGTCTGTCAAATTACTAATGACCAACTTGAAAGTCGTAAAGTTCCCAAATTGCGTTTGGATATTTGAATGTTTTCTTGATAATCGAGTATATTTGTGATTTATGTGTCGTTAGGGGGTCGTTTGATCGAAATTCGATCCAATATATTAAACTATTACTAAATTATGATTAAATAATGAATGTTAAAATATGAATTTTTTATAATCAGTGTCTTCAATTTTAGTTATTATATGTATATAAACGCCTATATATCTATAATAAAATACAATAGTGGCACGTGGCACACGAGGTGGTGGCACGTGTCTTATCGACTTGAAACATTGTAAAAACGTGCTAAAAACACGCTTGCGTCTCTGTTGGAATACAGGATCTGTTCAAACTAACGAACCGTATAGACGCGTGTTCAAACAACGTCCAATTACTTTGCGGTATCATTACACACAATAATTGTTAAAATACATAACAGACAAATAGATATTTTGTTTTTTTTTCCGGGGATAGTTTTGTATTAGAACTTAAATATACATAGATGGTAGAGAGAGAATATCGATAATCCGCTTACTGGAGCCGGTTTTTCTCACTATTTCAATAACGATGATTTAAGGGATAGTGAAGATCTAGTCACGATCAATGAGTCAATTTTAGTGGTTGAAATGGGGGATTTATCTGGTTGAATTTTCCAAATATTTATTTTCATTAGAGATCTAATTTAATAAAGATATAATTTAGTAATTTCAACAAAAATAAATTGGCTGTAAATAACTATGTTTAGAATAACAGTCGATATATGATGATTGTTTTTTTTTTTCTTTTTTATAGCCTAATAATAATAATGATGATGATCGGTAGCGTTATAGAGAGAGGACATAGGCCTTAATAAACAGCCAAATCATCTTTCTCATCTTCAATGTTGGAGTCTTTCTATCTTTGGATAGATGTTCAAAGACCATTGTTAAATGTTGATATTTCAAAGGTCCCTTGTATTCTCATCAGTGAATGTATTCATATGTCAGTCAGTTTGCCACTAGAACATTTTAGAAAGATTAACACCTCACATTTTATTGTCATATTATAACTTGTACCATTCTATAATGATACTTGTTATCTATTTAGAAGGGTTGGGTCCCATTTTTTTTTCTTCTTCTTCTTCTTCTTCTCATATTGTAAAAGTACCTATTGTTAATAAAAGTCCAACGCCAATTTAAATCTATATGAAAATCGATAATAATATCAATCGTTCATATAATATGTTTATTTTATAAATATTGTTTTAAGAACTATAGAATTATAGAAATCCGCATTCTCGATCCCTATCTTTATTTCCATTTCACAGATCAGGTTCAGTTGTAAATACAAAGTGACCAAGAAATACTGTTTAAGTTGGCAATCCTACTTGGAGGTTTTTTGTGTTTAATGATTTGCAACACTACACCGGAAGCCTCTGTATGACAGATAATTCAATTTAAATCAACACTCAAATGTCAGTTAAACGTCAAAGTAGTTGTCAAACAGCAGTTCTACCATTTTAAAATGAAATTCAGAATTGCCAACTTGAACAGTATTTCTTGATCACTCTGTATAAATGTGAGGAATTTGCTTGATTTTTTTTTTCAATAGTGATCTAGGTGGAGGCCGATAATTTTCCCAATTTTAGTGAATTTTATGGGGAAATTTGTTCGACGATCAATCAATCTATACTATTATTCCCCCCCTTTTTTTCTCTACAACAATTATTAAATTAAACACCATCCATCCCTATATTTCTAAAATATTAGATGCACGCGATCATATCCCAAAAACATATCAAACAATATAGTAATATAATTATGTAAATCTAATCATTACAAATAGTCTTTCGTTCTTTTATCGTTCAGAAATGATTTGTATAGGGATCGTCGTTTTATAAATTCATTCAACTTGAATCTGATACGATTATAAAACTTTATTTTATGTACTGATTTAATTATTAGCATTAGACGCTCGTTTTATTTTTTAATGATCTTCAGTTATTGTTGTTGTTGTTGTTGTTGTTGTTATTATTGGTTTACATACAGAGTGGAACAAAAGTATCAAATAATGACTATAGCTTTTTAATTTTCGATATAAAAGTTGTTTGGTTTATTATTATTATGCATAATGTGACCCTTCTTCAAGTTTGTCCCTATCTTCTTTTGTTTTGCTGCAATTGCAACCAACTTTGTTTTTTTTTAAAATAGCACCCATATATTTTTTTTTGGGATTTTCAAACAAGCGTATTTTTCTGTTTTCATTAATAAAATTTTGTCATTATGGAAAAAGAAAAAATAACTTTAACAAATAGATGAAGAAGAAAAAATTCATTCATTAAGTAATAAAATACATGGCATGGCATTCTTGATAATTGTGTGAATGGATTTTTTCTTTATTAATTTTTTTTTCCATAATGATCAAATTCTATTATTGAATACAGAAAAATACGCTTGTTTGAAAATCCCAAAAAACTCTATTGGTTGCTATTTAAAAAAACAAAGTTGGTCGCAATTGCAGCAAAACAAAAGAAGATAGGAACAAACTGAAATGGTCACATCAAGCATAATAATAAACCAAACAACTTTTGATATTGAATATTTGTTCATAATTTTCCAAATTAAAAAAGCTACAGCCATTATTTGATACTTTTGTTCCACCCTGTATAGAGTGAGTAAATAATATTTTTCGATATTTCTAGCAGAATTGACGAATTTATTTATGTTATTGGTTTGTTTGTTTGTATATAAGCGATATTGGTGAGAAAGGCGCACTTGTTATAAGAAGTAGCTGTTACTAATAGACACTTAGCTTTTCGAGTATATGGGCTGGCAAATATTGTGTTACACGAGTAAGCTAACAATATGTAAACCAATATGTGTTGTCAAATTATAATAGACAACAATCTACCTATACAGATATTAGGTACTCCTATTGTTTATCAATTTTCTTATTAACTATATTCCTTTATTTTCAGCTCTATCTTCGAATTATTCAAAATTTTAATAACTTATAAAAAATAGAATGATAATTTTCATTTGCTCAAGTCATTTCTATGTTAAACAGTATTTGAAGATGCTGAATAATAAGAGACATTAGAAAACATTGCCGGCTATTGAATATAAATAGCACATTAAATACAACCTGTTTTTATTATCATTTGTTATTTCATATTTGGCTGGATAAAGCTAAAAAATTGAATTTGACAAGTTCAAAAAATCACTTGTAGTGAGTTACAATTTTATTCACCGTCGCCCAGTTACAATTCTTAAAATTAACAAAAATTCTTATTAATTATCTGTAAAATAAAAAAATGTTGGCTCAAATTCAAACTTTCGCCTATCGTGTTTGGCTGCGAAAATTTATCGAAATTTTCAATTGATTGATTTTTCTATCATTCTATTTTGCGAAGTTCTTCAGGAGACTGAAGTTCCTGCTCGAATTCTTTGACCAATCAACTATTGAAATTTCAATAATAATAAATTTTCTAAATTTCTCTTTTCATAAACATTTTTCTCTACAAAAGTCCAGTTTTGGAGTTTAGCTTAAATTTGATTCGTCGGGAAAATTTCGAGCAATTTTGCATTGTTTAATCATTAAAAGCTCAATTTTCACTTTTATATTCGCTAAATTTTGATTGCTAAACAAAATATTTTTAATTACAAAATTCTAATAGGGGTCGTAATTCTGAGTGAAAAATTTATAAAACTAAAACTAGATACGCCTGAAAATCGTACTAATTATCAATTATAACTTTATAATTTCGCTCATCGCTCACAAAATCCAATAATTTACGGCTGAAAATACATTTTTTCTCCACAATTTTCTCATTTCAGCCCACTAGTGAGTTTAACTAGATGTGTAAAGTTATTAATAATTATTATTATCGTGTTTGCGATGTTTTCATTTATAACAAGAAATCGTCCTAAATTTTATGTTCTAACATTATGAAATAATCACCAAAACCGTTTATAAGTTTTTTGTTTTGTTGTTATAACAACCGCAAATAATTGAATAGCTGCAAATTACACTTTACGGGATTTGATTATTAAATTTTTTTTTCTTATTCTATTCATATAACAAACAGCTATATTATAGATAAAATAATTGTTTGTTGTAAGACAGTATTATTTTAAGAAAAAATTACCCATTCATTCTTTCATTCATTCATTCATTCATATCATAACGTCCCGATAAAATTACAAAGCAGAACATCAACAACTATATAAGAAAAAAATGCCATACAACATATTGATCTAAGACTTGTAAATTGGATATTATTATAACAAACTAGATGGTAAATTTGAACACCACAAAAAAAATAACCCATACAATGACTTTGTGATTTTAAACTACAATAATAACTGTCAGAGAATTTTACAACATTAAGGCTTAAAATCTATAGAATTTTCATAGAATAATCGATCTTATTAACATAGGACAACATCCAATTAGCACCTCAAATTTTATTATTATTATTATTATTATAATTATCTATGTAATAAAATAATTGTTGTATAATTTTATCCGCTATTTTTCGATTAACTAACCGGAAATATATGACACCTGTCTTGAAGGAAGTAGCTCGTCAAAATAACTAACAATTGATTGTTAACTTGTGAATAATTTATTCAAAAAAATTATTATTACAATTATTTTTTATTTTAAATAAAATTATGTTATCGAATTATAAATTGAAAATAGTGCGAATCTTTACGATTATTTGCAAAATTCAATTATAGTTGATTCAAAGAAACAACCCTCGACTTTCATAAATTCGATTATCTCGATATTTTGCACAAGAGAGATTTCGCTCTTGTTTATGTATAGTTATAGTTTTGATAGTTGTTCAGTTATTCAAGCATTCCACCATTATCCTCGATCATCATTTAACATAACTAATATACAGACAGTATATTTATCGTGTTTCTTTTCCACGCAATTTCATCCACAAAACTTTCTAACTGCCTGAAATATGATCATAAATATATTTAATACGGTTGGTTTGTTAGTTTGTTTGTTTGGTTATTTTATTTGGAAATTGGTAAAAATTTGCCTTACTATTTATTTTTAATGTCGCTTTTTCGCCCTAAATTATCTTCGGTCTTTTTGTTATTAAATAAATGTTATTCAATTATAAAAGGATTTTATTATTGAAAATGTATGTTTTAACATCTGAAAAATGACTGAAATATGGGAGTTACTATAGGCAACTATAGAGCGCGCTTGGTTACAGAATTGCCTATTTCGTTCCTAATGTGGTGGATTTAGAAGGGGGTGAAAAGGATCAAAGGTCCTGACTAAATATTTGAATTAAAAATCTTTAATAGTTATTGCATAATTCATAATAGATTCTCTAGTAAATTTGTGAATATTTGTAAAATTATTATAATTTTTTTTTTGCAATTTACCCCATTTCGAGAACAATCATCATTTTAAGGACTACCATTTCTTTTAATTGTATACTTTAAAAATGCAGGCATTAGAATGTAATTTTGTTCCATAAAAGTCCTAGAGGACTATTTCAGGGTAAATTTGGAAGCTTTCAATACGAGTATTTCCGTGAAAATGTTCAATTTTCGCAAAATTCGGCAACTTCCGAATTAAAATCCATTTCACATTAATTGTTGTTAATGTAGGAACTTTTTTTTTGTTACTTATTTCAGAGTTTTTACGAGCTATTCGAATTCTTCTAATTTAATATTTTTTCGTTCCATTATTTTCCGAAAAAAATCTTTCAGGCAATGTTCAAGTCTAAAAATTTCTAAATTTGCTAAAATTGGTCAAATTTATGATCACTCAAAATTTTCAACAATAAAAAAACTAATTGTAAACTCGTCCTTTTGTAATGACTTATTGTATTTTATTTTCTACCAAGAAAAGTAAACTTATTTGAAGAAAAAATTGATATTACCCGCCCTTAAAATAGGGCTTTTGCTGATAAGTATAAAAAAAACTCGTCTCTAGAAAACTTCCCTCAACTCAAAAATTAGATGCTAAAACAATCCGACTAATCAAAGTTTATAGCTACTGCTGAAAAATTCACCCTTAAATAAGTAATTAATGAATCAGGAAATATGCGTGATATTTTTGTACGTTTTCTAAACAGAATCAATATCAATCAATTCATTTATCGTTTGTCAGATAGCTATTTTACTTTTCAATTTTGATGATTGATGATTACTATATTTTGCATTGAACAATAACGTAGGACTTCAATTATGGAAATAATAAAACTATAATTGGAATAAATAAGAAGTAGGAAATATCAACAAGTTGGTCATTGATCCTGTTTTGCCCAGAACTAATTTTAGGATGAAATGTCTTGATTTTCAAAAATTACTCCAAATATCCCACTTTGGGAAAAATAACATTCTAATGAATGTGAATCAAATTTTCTGAATAACGCCTAAAATGATCTAGAGTTCTTCTTTGAGTAGAATTTATATCAATTAATTATAACAGTCATTTTTAGCACTCTTAATTTACTAAAAGAGAGCTCCATTCTAGTACCAATAATGTTCTAGTTGGAGTTTGTATCTGACATGTACTGATGAAATTGCCGGTTAGAATTCCATCAGATTCATTCAAAATAATTGTTTTATAGAAAGCTTCCAGTATATTAACAAATTATTTAATTTCCACTAATATATTAAATAATTAATCGGGAACAAAGCATGAATGGAATTATAATTAGAGACAGACTACAATGAAATAAATGTCAATAACAGCCAACCTAACAACAACATTACAACAACATTGTATGGAGGCGGTGGCGAAATTGAAGGGTTCCATATTCGCAAAATAGAGACGGTAAAAATTAGATAGACAAAGATAGAGTGATACAACCACTGCCACCAACAAAATCACGCTATAGTTGTGTATAGAAAAGGGATAAATGCAGAATAAGGGGGATGGTGGTGTTTGCAAAATGTGTAATTCCGAATACAATGAAACCGATTAGCCCCTGCCGTGCTGCATTACAGAATTAATTAACAAATTAAATTAGAAATTAACTTGTTGTATGGAGGCGTTCGTCGGCCAACTTATTCAGACACACCTAAATTTAACTCGATAATTTCATTTACTAAAAACAAAAATCCATACTACCTACTCTATAATTATTTGTTTTCTACAGCAAATAGATGATCTGTTTATAGTTGGTAATAGTGATTATTGGAGTTTTCCGATTTGATTTCCGGTATTGCTACTATGGATGATTGATGAGAATTCCGCAATTTCCGCATCTATATTGATCGATGATTTGTTTTTTCTCTATAATTTTCGATGTTTCAGGTATGGTTCCAAAATCGTCGGGCGAAATGGCGAAAAACGGAAAAATGTTGGGGCAGAAGTACGATTATGGCTGAATATGGACTGTATGGGGCCATGGTACGGCATTCCCTACCATTACCAGAGACAATACTGAAAAGTGCTAAAGAAAATGAATGCGTTGCTCCATGGCTGTTAGGTAATGACTGTATGTCTTTTCTAAATCTATCAAAATAAACAATTTTTTGAATAATTTTATGAATAATAATAATAATGGCAAATTTTGCAACTGCTACGGTAATTTTCAATTATATAGAATTGAGAGAAATATGTCAATAACAGACATCTGTAATGTAAAATTTTCCACAATTATCCTTGAAGGATAATAAATGAAAACAATTGATGTAATTGCGGTGAATCATCAATTTTTGATGGGTTATGATAAAATTGGTCGAATAAAATGGTAGAAATCCACTGAAATGGTCATGGTCTACCATAAAAATCATCTAGGACGCGATCTAGTTTTATCAGTTACCGTTTGATGTCGCCACCGAACAGTCTCCTTGATATCACCACAATTCCTCTATTATAGGAAATTTCAATAGCTTATATATACTTATGTTTATGTATAATAAAAAAGAGAGTTTCTATATAATCCTAATAGCAACATGTCCCAGTTATCTATAGCCTTGAAGTATTTTAACGTCATAATAAAGCTTTATTTATTGTACGCTTTCTAACAAATACAACAAAATTGTACAAATTGAATTTAAATAAAACCTTTTCCTGGCAATTTTTCCAGTTATTTTATTAATTTTAAATAAAATAACAATTGTTATTGTTGTATTTATAGCTGAGAATTATGTCAGTCTCAATTAAATAATAAAATTATCACTATAGTCTCGAATAAAAAAATTGTTATATTCTGGAAATTCAACAATAGAATTGTTTCTATTGTTATCAATTTTGAACAATTTTATCAGTCATAATAAATGATTATTTATTCAAATAAATTATCATTAATATGAGTACGTATTGATTACAACATGATCTTTCTTTTCCAGAGCTAAGGAAAAACAGAGACGTTATAGAATCAGGTATTTATTCATAAAATATGATTTCTCTTGTTATATTTTT